>SCLH01001676.1:4103-81065 GCA_004367855.1 Oikopleura vanhoeffeni
AATGTCAATTTTTATGCGGTGAATATGTAAAAATAACTGTTTCTCAGAAAATGCATTTTATTTTAAAATTTCAAATCCATACAGTCAAAGTTTATTAGTTTTTTGAGATCTTTTACGTCATTTTAGATAGGTTTCGTGATAATTATTGTTTTATAAATTTGAACGTTAACGAATATCAAACGTAAAGAATATACACGAAATGAACAGACAAACAGACCTTAGACTTTTGTGGCTGGTGAGAGTAAAATAAATTTATTTTTAAAAATATATTCAAGATCTGCAATTTTCGTTTTGATATTATGTGTGTACTACTTTTTGACCCTAGATTAGATGTACATAAAGTTTCAATCGCTGACGAATCTACTCAAAAACAGAATTTGTGATCGCGGAGGATGCCATGGACCCAAATTTTAATATAAAAACTGTAACGCATCTCCGTTGTAAATTATCCTTGGCCATAAAACGGAGATTTTTAACAAAAATTTCTGTTGACACATGGCAGAATTAAAAATCGCGGAGTTTGAATATAAAATTTGAACTGGTTCCTTGATCATTTGACAGACTTTTGTTGTATGAAAGAACTTTAGGTTGCGGAGGATGCTTAGTAAGCATTGCTTACGCCTCAAATTTTGCACATAGAACTACAACTTAATTCTTAGATAGAAAAACGGACTTCATCACAAGGAATTTTGTTAATACATGTCAGAATTAACAGTTGCGGATTAATTCATAGCCCTGAGTTTTGAATGAAAAATTGAAATTAATTTTTCAAGCTCGTCATAGTTTAAATCGCGGGGATAATATGGCCCCACATTCTATATCTAAGAACATAAACTCATTTTCAGGTCATTAGACAAAGTTATATTTATCCCTTTATCACACTTTGCTTAGAATGCGTAGCCACGTCGATTTTCACATGTAATTCTTCTATTGATTCTCCTATCTGGCTACGCATTTTAAGCAAAGTGTGATAAAGGGATATATTTTCCATTAAAAATGGTATTTATTTGACGTTTCGGCTAAGGATCCATCTTCAGAAGTGAGACAAAGTGTTGTTATCAGGTTTTCTGTCGACACATTCGGAATTTGGAGCCGCGGGATATGCATAAGTCCGGACTTGAAAGTAAATAAACTGAAACTTATTACTTTGGTCACAGAAATATATTGTTTCCAATATCTGAGAATTAATTTTTGAGTTTTTGATTATCGGTGTTTCCAGTTTCGGAATATATTAATACTGCGAAATTTCCCTTAAAGAACCTGATACTTAGAGTAAACTTATAACAAACCGAATATTCTCGAAATGTTTTTGTTGGTGCCATCAAAAATCGAATTTGTCGAAAAATTTTCCGGGTCGAATCCAGGTCAACATTATCGACTCACAAATTCGATTCTTGAGTGACGTGAACATCCTATGTAAGAAAATAGGTTTTGTTGCGTCTTATTAAGCTTGATAACATTATAAAACTTAAAGAACTCCCAATATGGATTAAGGGCCCTCAATTGACAGCTCTTGACTATTTGAATGATACAAACAACGCGGGATACTAGCACCCAATCAGAACCCGGGATTGCATAATAGACCGATTTTATAAGTCAGATTTTGGGACATTCAGCCAATAAAATGCTCGGATCCCGAATTTTTCGAATAGCCACGAATCGTGGCCCACGATATGCCGGTAAGCGATATTGAAACAATTTTTTAAGCGGGTCTGATATGATTAAAAAGTCCAGAATAGGGTTCACAAATGTTATCAATGATAATGTAAAATATGATTGATGGTACATTGTATATTATTTTTTTAATAACGCTCTATTTACGGTTAAACCGTTGCTATCATAATTCAGAATTAATTACAATTAGGATCTAATAATTGGGTCTAAATAGGACCGTTTTCATTTTTGGTAGTTTTCCGGAATGTGACCACAAAAATTTAAGATTATTCATGGTAATTTAAAGTTTTACAATTATCGAAAAAATTAAAAAAAAAACCTCTCATAATCACAGAAAGTGTTATCTATGAACTTCAAACCCTAACTTTATCAAGAAATGTGTGACAAATATTTCTTGGAAATTTGAATGTTTATTACAAAGTGTTTATTAAAAATTTAAAACTAGGTTATTTTATATTAGTTACGTTCGAAAATTTTGGAGAAATTTTTTAAAGAATTCACAACGTGATAAAACAATCCGAAAATTACGTTTTAAGGGGGTATACGACTCTGATTTGACATTTTCTTGGTGAAATATACTGAAAACTAACAGTCCATCCTTAATCTTCCGAAAAAATACATCACAAAATATTTTTTACCATTACACCAATAAGTACAGTATCGTAACAAGGTGACATTTTTCAAACTGCAAAATCTATTTTTTTTGATGAGGTTTTTAGTACACTTAATAAGCATCCCGTATCAATTTGGACCATTTTTTATGCCCCTAAGGCCCTTATTAAATCAGAGTCGTATACCCTCTTAAGTCTTTTTAATTTTAAAGCCATTACCAGTATTCAAATAAAACAATTTCGAACTGTAGCTTGCGGTTTTCAAGACCCTTTATAAAGACAGTTAAGAGAAATATGAAAGAAACCAACGATTTCATTTTGGCGTGTCCATTTATAAGAACAATATGAACGAGTAGAGGCAATAAAAAAATTATTTTTCGATTGAAATGGGACTATATTATTACAAAATATAAACTGTCCCTATAAACAAAAACCACAGTAAGTTTTAATCCATAAACTTCTCACAATATGTTTGTACGTTATTCAATCCAACTTGTAAAAGTTTCAAATTTTATCAGTAAAATTGTATTTTGAAATTTCAATAATTATGCCATCTTTGTTAAATTACTTCCTAATATTCCGTCCGCGTACACTGATAAAATTGAGAATCATATTATATAACTTTGAACAGATTTGTGGGTTGGAGATAGGTATCCTAAGCCGAAATTAGTGGATGGGAATCCAGAAATTATCAGCATTTACCCTCTTTACAAACTCGGTGACTTTCGTTACTGCAGATTTAATTTTTGGGGCATTTCGAATACCGTATTTGAGACATCAAAATGTTTAAAATTGAATTTGATCAGAAAAAAATCGAAATCATTCTGAATTGTTAGGTTTAATGAGTTAATAAAATTAACGATTTTTCGAAATAATTCGGGAAAAAAAAATTAAAACCACTGTCATTGTGTGTTTTTAAAAACATGAATCTCGAGACCCCTCGTTGAACATTCGCATTTGACCAATGAGTGCGCCGAAAATAACAGTGTTGTCCAAAAAGGGCTTCGAAAATAAGGGTCAAACGCGCAAGGGGCCTAGGGATCCCCTCCTTTTATAAAGCTGTACTTAACTCAAGTAATACAACGGATTCCATATAAAAATCTTGCTCTGTGAAAAAATTTCTGTTTCTTGTTGAACAAATGAGTTATTTTCTAAAAAAATTCTTTCCTCATAATTTTAGATTTTTGCAGAAACCTGATTGACACCGCTGATTGGGCAATGAGCGAATCGGTCAAATCTGTGAAGCACCTACGTGTTTGTAAATTTAAAAGTTTTGATTGGTTTAGGTTAGCTTTTGCAAAAAAGTAAGATTATTACAAAAAATGTGAATATTTTTTCTGTATAAACGATATATTTGTTTATAGAATTTTTTTTACTTCTGATTTCATGTTGATTTTTCCAAGTATTTACGTATTTTATTCTAAGATTCCAGTTTTTTCGTAAATTTCTGTGAGAAATTTTGTTATAATGGTTTCGATAATGATTGGAAATTAATAATCATGTAACAACTTTTGATTGAATGTTTTAAATGCCTGTATTTTTTCTGTATATATTTTATGTATTTTTGCTTTAGAAGTTCGATCTCTTTCCTGATATTTTTGAATTTGTGGAGCCCAACGTAAACGTAACTCCACTACCTGTTCCCGCTACTACGGGCAAGAAAAACGCTAAACATAAAATATAAAATTTGTAAAATCCCCAAAAATCCGCTCCCCCATCACCTTTCATACCTTCAGTATTATATTAAAAAATCAAGCTGAAAATTTCCGTCTTCACTAAATTTTCTTCTTTTGACCTGACTATTTTTCCGTTGCAATTCTAGAATTTCTTTCTTTTCCAAAATTCAAAACGAAAGTCCTCTTTAGTAAACCTTTTCCTCTTTAAAAATTTTACCAAGGTCGGAATAATTTTTCTATTTCAAAAATTTATAAATTCCTTAAATGTTCAAACACCCTTTATAATAACATACTATGAAGTTGGGATACGCGAAGGCGTGATAGGCGTAGTAACGGGTTAGCCAGATCGAGGGCGCTAGAGAGAGCTGAAATACCTGGCGGGACAGCGACCTCTAACCGAGCAGAAAATGGACCTTTTTTGATTTTTTATTTTGAAAAAAAGTAAACATAATGTTATCAGGACAGTGTGATCCAATAATCTGGAGCGTAAATACAATTAAAGTAATGTTCAAATAACGTGAAAAAAAGTTTGATATAATCTTAATCTGCAAATGGAGTTTAAAGAAGTTTTGTCTCAACGGTCGACGGTAGACAGATAATAATGACAAAAAAAAGTTCGAATGGAAAAAGGTCATACCCGGGAGCTCTATATGCGAAACTTGAAACGTCAGCATAAATTCTTTGAGTTAATGGGGTGAGAATTCACCGTAAAACCTTGTCGAAAAAATGATTTTTGACCAAAATTTTTGTTGATTCACATTAAAGTAGTAAAAAATAGGTTTTTACCTGTCAAGAAACTTTTAAATTTATTTTTAATTTTATATACAGATGTTTTTAAAATCAGGAAAAAATCTTGTGAAGTTTAAACAAATATCGGTCTTTCAAAATCCGATGAAATAACGTTGGCGGAAAATTTATTATACGAAAATTTTCGATCTGCAGAACTGCAAAAGTTTTAATCTTGATCGAACCAAAGTTTTTTTCCAAATTTTCAATTTTGCATGATAAACCCCTGAGAGAAATGAGATTTCATAAATTCTAGATAGTGCCTTGTTTAACTAAGTCTGTTTTTCATAACACAGATGCACATGTGGGTAATGGATCATCATCCGCAAGCGGAGTTTAAGGGTGTATCCTATAAATTCTGGCAGAAGAACGTTTGAAAGACATTACCAATTTTTTGCTTTAAAATTAAGCGAAAAAATAGCCTGGATTTTTTTTGTGAAGTTAATAGCATAATGCATTTTTTTTCGAGCAGATTGAATTTGAAATCCACCATTTCAATTGTTGCTTGCGATTTAATTTTTTAATTTAAAATATTTTTTTTCGATTTTATTTTTTGTTTAATTTTCGGCATCTTGCTTCCTTCAGAACAATTAAAATATATGTGTGGGCAGCCCACAGTGGGCTTCAGAAATTTATATAATATTTTTTACAAACTTACTTGAGTACGACAAAATTCGTACTAACAAATTCATAAAAATCATGTTTTCAGTGACTGAAATTCAGTCATTATAAAAGTTCTAGAACCATCAACAGAAAATTAGTAAATTGAGCGTTTTTGGAGCATAAGATATCCTTTTTCCGACCTAAGTGGATCTTAAAAATGAGTATATCTCTATAGCGCGTGTTCAAATCCCACTACTGCTGTCTAAGTGATTGTGTTAGTGATTGCCTGGGTGATTCCGCACCAATAAACTTTGGCGCTCCCAATATCAAGCACCCTTGCCTTTTATCATACCGAAAACAATCACTAAGACAACATCAGTGAGATTCGAACAAGCGCTATAGAGATAGCCCGCATTTTCAAGATCCACTTAGGTTTGAAAAAGGATATGTAGTATGAGGTAACATTTTTGAGAGTAACAACTAATCTAAAACACTTTCGTGGAAAACTCAGTTTAATTAACCAAAAAGTTCCTATTATTGTAAAAGGTACTTTATAATCGGTCAGTTCTTAGTTTCCACTATTCTCAACGAAGAACAATTGAATTAAACAACGTTTCGCAAAAATTATTGAAAAGACTACCGTTTTTGAGATAAAATTAATTCGGGAATTCAAAGGTTACGCGAAACCCACCTGCTGGCAAAGCTCAGCACGAACTTTCAAACTTGAATTTTAATTTTATCTTTGAGGCTCCAAAAATTTTCACATTTGTTGAATGTGGTTCCGCATAATTAATGAAAGAGCCACTTTACACCAACTAACCATTTGTGGAAACCCACTTTCGCGGAAAAAATGGTTCTCACAAATGGTAATGGGTTTTCATTCAAAAGTGATCGTTTTCCATTACAGGGTAATGGGTTTCCATAACAAGGAGTTTCCTCAAGTCGTTAGTTGGTGTAGTTCTCACAAAAATAAATATCAAAAAGAAACAAATTCTAATCCAATTATCATCTTTTATATCTTGCCTTCATTATTTTACCTGTATCGAAAAAGTTCTAGACCACCAAGTTCAACAAAATTGTTGTATTGAAATCCGTACCGCAAATTCTTTATTATTAAATAATGGTTGAAAATAAGTAAATCTAAAACGTTCCCATAACTGAAAGAAATAATAAATTCTAATCAGTTGAAATAAAATTTAATACACGTACCATACTAATCGGGGAAACCGTTTTGAGCGGTCAGAAAAAGCTGGTTTTTGTATTAAATAACTTAAATCCACGCAGGTGCAATCGAAAACTGCCCCGATAACAAACGTTTGGCAAGATTAGTAATGTTTATATATTTTGACATTCAATGGAAAATTTCGATTCCAAACAGAGCTTCGAATTCATTTTCAATGAGTTATTGGGAAGTGCAATAAAAATATTTTAACATAACAACCAACGGCTTATAGCTCTAGACATAAGTTTAGAGCATCTGAAAGAGATTTAACACCGTGGTGAAGCACAAAGCCTTTATAAAGGCTTTTGCGATTTAAAATCATCTAAAAAATGCAAAAAACATCGTAGAATTGTCTCGTTCGAATACAGTTTAAAATTTTGCAAGGATGTCAAAAAAATAACTTATTTTTTTGAAATCTGTTTCAAATATAACGGAGGTTGATTTTTGAGTATTTTTTCTCAATCTTTTACTTCTAAAAAAATTAATGCGACCTATTGCGTCAATTAAAATTTAAAAATAGCCAGTTTTTAGGAAAGTGTTTGTCCATGGTTGATCACAAAGATTTTTTGGTATACAGGACAGAATATTTTTTTCAGAAGTGATATTTCAAAATTTCAATTTAAGTATTCACGAAAATATTTCAATTAAAAAAATAATCGAGCAATTAATATTGTCCACAGAGTCACTTGATTAGTATATCGACCCAAATTAATATCAGAAGTGTACTAATCGTTTTATAGGGGAAATGACATTTTTAGGAAAAATTGGTGATTTTTTCATCAAAATTTTAGACCTATTTAGAAATAATTCTTGATTGATCATATATAGACCAAATCAAAAAAAACGATGGTCAGATCCTTGTGCATCGATTCCAATAGCAAAATAATTTGTGAACACCACTGCGATTTTGTATCACGTGATATGCTGTACCTTGCTGTTATCAGTAAATTTTCTAGAACTAAAAATCAAAATTCTAGAATATCAAATGTTGGATGCAAAAATATATCGATTGAACTTCCCCATGCAAAAGAAATCGAAACTCCAACTACCTGGGGCTTTCTGTAATACGCGCTTGAAAAAAGCCTTTATAAAAGCTTCGGTGCCTTGGTGGAACTTTTTTTTCTGTGCTCACACGGGTTAAGCATGTATTTCCGATCAAATCCACAAAAAAAATTCTCAAAATTTTCGCGTTTTTTGATTTTTTCACAGTATTTTTTTCAGAAGTTAGCCTTAAAATATTGTTTGTTAAGATTTGACCCCTAAAACTTCAAAATATCTTCCTTTTGAGCCTACTTTCGGAAAAATCGGAGCTCATTTTATTCTAATTTTTTAGAATTTTTTTTCGAAAAATCATTTTGAGAATTCTTGGAAGATTCTTGGAGATTCTTGAAAGTGCAACAGGGTGTACGTAAAAAAAATTTGAGCCTATTTTGAAACTGAACCTCGGAGGAGAAAAACGGGCAAAAATCGTCAGTTTATTGGACCGCTACGAAAATTCAGTCATTGAAATAAACGTGCACTAACAATCTTGGTTTACTTTTTTAACGTATTATGTCAACTTTTGGAGAAATTTCGATATAGGTCTGGGATGAGCTAGTTTTGGAAATTTCGCGAAGTGACCTCCTGTTACGACTAGGTCCAGGGATCGGCATATGAAAAATGTAAACTGGATCGTATCGTATCTAGGGGGAGTGATTTAAAAACTGGATCGTATCGTATCTAGGGGGGGGGATAAAAACTGGATCGTATCGTATTTACATTCTCGAGAGTGTAAACGAAAACTTTATTGTATCGTATCTAGGGGGGTAAAATAAAAACTGAATTGGATCGTATCGTATCTAGAGGGTGTAAAAAAAACTGAATCGTATAGTATCCAGGGGGGGGGGTTAAATAAAAACTGGATCGAATCGTATCGTATCTATGGGGAGCAAAATAAAAACTGGATCGTATCGTATCAAGAGGTTGTAAAAAATAGATCGTATCGTATCTAGAGGCAAATTAAAACTGGATCGTATCGTATCGTATCTAGAGGGGTAAAATATAAATGAGATCTTGTTGGTTTATTTCATAGCATCAACTTACCCGGTAATAACACTTAGTTCCCAAATTGCAAACGTGGCATAAAAGAACCAGCAAGTTCCGTTATTGATCTATTATCTCAATATCGATGCCGTTTGCGAAGACAAATTTGTAAAAACATGTATGCAATGATATTGGTGAAAATTTAATAAAAAATTTTCAAGCTTTTTCACAAGCTTGGATTAAAAGCTCTGTAAAAAAACAGTGTGGAATGGCATGGAATACATCCCGAAGCGCCTCCATGAAAATAATTCGAGTCAAAAATATTATCAATTGACAGGTCGGTACCGGAAAAAGCAACCGAAAATCTATAGAGTAAATATAATGTCGATAAACTGCTGGTCCGACTTTTGCGTTTTAGGTAATTATACAACCAGCAATTTATAAAGGCTGAACATGTCAATTCTCGCACCTTAATGTCAAGAGTTGATAATTTTTGAAAACACCTGAAATAAAAACATTTTCTCATTATGGCCTTCTTTGCAAAGACTACGGCTCTCATCGTTAGTTTTCTACTTGAAATTTCAAAAAAATGTTATTTGAAAACATGATTTTCATAGTTAAAACTTCATGAAAAGTTATTACAATCCTTAGAAGTCTTAAGGTACCGAAAATTTTTTCTCAATGTCAATGTCGAAGAGGATCCTTCACAATGAGCAACTCTACAAATAAATTTCCCCTCGCCCACTGTTCTTTGAAATTTCTGCAGACATTCTTAATTGCTGATTCCAAAGTCTACTTATTTCTAGTTGTTTTAAACTTACTTTTTCAAAATGGTGCATAATTTATACAGTGTTACCGAATAAATCCGTTGAAAAAATGTATGTTTTCAAAGACATTCTGAACTTGCTCAAACAATTTGTATGGTTAGTATTTTCCTCTTGAATATTAAAAATTTATAATTCATAACTTGACTATTTTCGGTAACACTGTATAAATCATGCACCATTAATTGAATCCTCATTTTTGATTGGATTGTGACCTGCACATCATTTTTGCGTTATATTTATTGTATTTGATAAAATATTAAGAAAAATTAAAATTTATTCTGATAAATTCTAATTTTCTGTAGAAACTACCGGACAGACAATCCGCAAATTTAATCTCTTTGGCATATTTAATATTTTATCAAATACAATAAATGTGGCTCAAAAATGATTTGCAGGTCAAAATCCAATAAAAAATTAGGATAAATCCGTTAAAGAGACATAGCTCAAACTTAGTTTTCCCAAATATTGGGGTTACTTAGAAGGTAATTTCAAGTGCTTATGATTCAAGTGGAAGCTAAAACTGAAATATGCAGATATTTAAGGATTTATAATTTCGTTTTTAAAACGATTATAGAAAGTTTTTGACCAAAGAAACCGAACCCTTTCAATATTTATTCAAATTTCAAGTTCACTTTTGAAAAAGGAAGACCGTATAATTTATATTATATTCAAACGAAAAATGTAAAATATGTTTGATTTACTTTAATATAAAAATTCAGGTTTGCGAAGAAACTACTGTAAATGTGAGTGGTTTGGTCGAGAAATCTTCATTGAATTGTTTTAAATATACTGGATATTTATTGTTATATATATATTTCGGCTATCGAGTAGTCATCATCAGTGCTAGTTAAACAGTACTTTAGTTTAAACAATTGTGCAAAAAATTTGAAAACAACAAAAATAAGTATATTCTAGAAAGTTTTTTAATAATACATGCAGGTATTTTGACAAAACCACTTTGTCAAAATACTTGCATGTTATAAAAGTTATAATGATTATATTAAACGAGAAAACTCGCTAGTACTTGGTCAATATTCGGAATAACTGAAGCTGATTGATTCATTTTTTGCAATTTAAAAAAATGCATCAACAAGAAAATTCAGACTGTACTTAAATAAAATATAAAATTCCGAAAAAATACAGTTTGGTTGGAAGTACACTTTGTTATCACCCCAATTAATTTCGAGCATTTTCAATGCTCAAAGGCCTAATTAAACCAGCAACCAGTATCCCTTAATAACAGGTTTCATGAGTACCATAATTGACGGAAATTTCCAATTTCCGTTTCCCACATTAAAGCAAGTGAGAGACCCTGACTTGACTATACGCAGGATGATTGACTCACGTTCAACAAAAATTGAAATGATTTTGTTCTATCTCACTTCCAGTCATGGGTCGGCAATACCTGTCCTGTCCTTAACAAGGAATAAGAAAACCTGTCCATTTTTCTGTCCCGGACTTGAGGACAGGACAAGAACAGAAAATAATGAAACCTGTCCTTATTTCTGTCCTGTGAAAATAAGATATTTTTTGATGTTTAAATTTTAGAAAAAATATATTTGAATATCAAGTCTTAGTAACTCAATTAGTTGTACGCTAGACTTCTAACCCTACCCTTTAGGGTTTAAATCTTCTAGTTGTCTTTTTTTTTTGTCCATCAAAAATGTATACTCTCAGATACCTGTCCTAGGACAGAACTGGACAAGACAGAAAATGTTCAACTTTCCTCCCTCAGGACAGGACAGATACATGTCCTAGGACAGAACTAGACAGAACAGGACAGAAAATTTTGAAATTTGCCTGCCTCAGGACATGACAAAATTTTCAAATCTTGTGCCGACCCCTGCTTCCAGTTGCTCGGTTTCATCGGGAACAAATGATTACTATCTTTGGCTGAAAATGCAATTCTAGACCACTCTAGAACTTATTTTTAAAATTTCAAACATCGGTTTACCGATTATAAAAATAACGAAAGATTTTCAAAGAAATAATTTTTTTGAGCACGTATTCAAACCGGTAGTTAAAATTAAAATATTCGAAATTTAGTCTTACACTATTCTTATTGTTTCGAAATGCTATTGTAGATGGCCTTAAATCGTTTCAATTCCGGAAATTTTATTTTCGGACTCAATTTTTCAAGAATTTTCCAAGATATCTGAAATACCGTATTTGTTATAAATGTTCTTATAACACATTCACGACGGTTCTTATTTGTATCAACAAAATAAAATACTCACTATAATTAGTGTTATTCTCCTGAAATCTGTGATTAAACAAAACCTAACGGTAAAGACTCTTAATTGCATTCGGATAGTTCTTTGGAATTTTTTAATTGAATTCTCATTAATTTAATTTAAAAATAACATCAAAATCAAGGTTTCCTGACAATGTTTGTTTGACTATAGTTGTCAGTGCAAAGCAACGGAACTAATCAAAGTAGGTTTTGGCTAAACATTTGAAAATTGGGTGCACAATTGAGTTATCATTGCATGTTTAGCAAAACACTTACAATTCTAACTGGTACCAGTTTTTGAGGGTTTTTATCTTCTGCTTATATTAATAAAAGCATCTAGAGGCAGAATTGTAAAAAAAAAATTATATTTATTTATAGATTTCCTTCAATTATTATAGTTTCTGAAATTTTATAACAAAACTTCTTCGATTTCAATTTTAAGAATTCTAGATTAAATCTTCAATTACAAGTTTTCTCACAAAAACAGGATATAAAACTGGTGACTGTATTGGGTTTGTGTTACACACAAAACATTCACCATTTGAATTATAATTCAACCACTAAGTATAGTAATTAAAACTTATAATCTAGCTTCGAAAGCAAAACCAACTTTTTGGGTTGTAATATTCACTAGTTATATCCCTTTAACAACCTTTTGTTAATCTACGATGTGCGGGTTGAAAAGCGGCCCCATGAGTGGCTAGAAGGGATCTTAGGAGTGTCAGGATTGGTTCCCTCAGCTCGCACATCATAGATTACCAAAAAGTTGTTAAAGGGATATTTTCGATATTATTTGAAACCGTTGCCGCCATTGTTTATAAGATACTTGTTTTTCTTTTAACTGAAACTTTTATTGGTCAAGAATTTGAACCGTCTAATTGCAATCGGTCAAGAAGTGTTTGATACCTGAATTAAGTCGTATACTCTTGTTTATGGTTGTCACTTAATTACCGGTACTTTACCGCCATTTTATACAATTAAAGTTTCTCGTATAGCTTCTATAGTTGAGCAGAACAACAAGGTTGAAAATATTTTGACCTAATTAATCAGCTTGGAGCCTCCAACGGTTCAAAAAAATTTATTTCATTCATTTAGGAGATTACCGGAGTTAACATCAAATTGATGCGAAATTTTTCATTGGTTTCAAATACGTTAAAATTCTGTCCGGCACAGTGACAAATCATAATTATAGATGAATTTATGTTTCTTTAAAAGACGTGCTTTGTTATTCGCGCGCGCACCTTATAGGGGGTTTCGCGGTAAATTTATTGCATTTTTTTACTGAAACTAACTTATCAAAACTTGTTCGCGTGAAAATTTTCGCATGTATGACATCATTGAATTTGGCAAATTTCACGAACGTTAAATTTATCAAATTTGTAACCTTGAATTTGACATTGAATTGACACCGATGTAATTTCAATATTAAAAAGTGAAAAATGTTTTTAAATCATTCTTTTAAATGTTTCAAACTTATATTTCTGTTGTTGTGACTGTTATTGCTAAAAGTAAGGAAAAATAAACAAGAACAAGTGTAAATTAAATCAACTTGTTAAACAGCTTTAATTATGAATTTTCAACTACAAAAAAAATCAACTGTGAAAAAAATTCGAAAAATCGAAAAAAACAGTATATCAATTTTTTATACTTCATGATCTTTCGAAAAATCGAAGCTTTTTAAAATACTCCAAATCGGACTTGAAAATTAGCTTGTTTTTGCGAAACATCATGACTTGTGATTTTTTTCGATGCGGTTGACTCAATTTACCGGTTGGTTCAACATGGGATTGACAAAATTGTTAAGAAAACGTTATTTTACTTAACAAGCTAACAATTCGAAAATGTTTATAATATCGTCATGCAGGAAAAAAGCCTTCTCACAAAAAACTCGAATGTTTGAATTTAAACTTCGTGCTCGTGTTTTAATTTTAGACTGGTTGAATCATAATCTGAAAAGTTCAATCGTTCGGCTAGTTAATCAATGTGTACTACCGGTTGAATCTAATGGGGTAGCAGCGATGTGGCAGATTGGTACATTTTTTCTGAGTGATATACACGTATGAATATACCTGTATGAAAAAAATTAAATATGAAAATTAAGGGTATGGTGGTTCCTAATTTGACATATTCCCGATAAAAAATTAGCCAAACAGGGCCTCAATGATATAATTCAGCCTAGCCAGTTTGTAGAACTAGCCTTCAACTTGCGAAAAAAATATGCCAAAACTTTTTTATATGACCACACTCCTTCACACATAAGCGGCACAAGAGTCACCTAAGCCAAAACGGAAAATCTATCTCCTCCCAGGTTTTATTTTGAAATAAACCCAAATTTTAACATAACCTGTATAATTAGTATACAAAACTTTGTAGGTGAGTTTTTGTCGATAAGTGCTATATTTATTTTAGAATTCAATAAATTCATATAAAATTCAAATAAGTTTTCAGATTTTGAGAAATACGCCAAAAAATTAAAATCTTGTCATCCTGATATTTTGGGGATATAAAGATTACGACATAAATGATTTAAGCCGCTTTGTAAACTTTTAGAAATTTCAGTAAATAAGGACCAAATCTGACGAATATACTGAAATTATGACGTCAGGTTAAAAACCGTACTCTGAGTTCAGTCTTCGATATGATAAGTTTCTGATGTATTCATTCATTTTCAAGCCTAATTTTGTTGTTCACATAATTTTCCGCAGTTCAAAGTGGCGTTTATTGAGCAATAGTGGACCAATTGCCTAATTAGTAACATGGAAATGCCCTAGTTTATGAGACAGCTTAGTTAAGGGGGTAGCAGCGATGTAGCAGATTGGAGTCAATTTAACTTACGAAANAAAGTTTTGTATACTAATTATACAGGTTATGTTAAAATTTGAGTTTATTTCAAAATAAAACCTGGGAGGAGATAGATTTTCCGTTTTGGCTTAGGTGGCTCTTGTGCCGCTTATGTGTGAAGGAGTGTGGTCATACAAAAAAGTTTTGGCCAATTTTTTTCGCAAGTTGAAGGCTAGTTCTACAAACTGGCTAATCTGAATAATATCCTTGAAGCCGTGTTTCGCTAATATTTCATCGAGAATATGTGAATTTAGGGACCGGGATACCCTCAAGGGTGTGTTTATATAAGTGTCCGGTCAGTGTTTATCTTTTCATCACACTTTTTTGAATATCCCGGCCCTACTACTTAAAAGCACACTACGTTTGCTAATCAGGGCCGGGATATTTCCAAAAGTGTGATAAATAGATATGATTGACTGTACATACTGTTTACTTTTATAGATATCCCGGCTCAACTACTTACAAACACACTACGTTTGCTAATCAGGGCCGGGATATTAACAAAAGTGTGATAAAGAGCTATGATTGACCGTATATACTGTATATGTTTTGGGGCTCAATTAGAAACAAAAACTTTTGTCTTTGAATAATTTTCATAATCGAAAATTCAATAAGTTCAAGGGACCACCATACCCTTAAGCCTATTTTCATTGAAACTCAATTTCCAATTAAACCCGATGTAAGAATGTTTTTTAAGACCAAATTTTAAACTTCAGACATTTTCGGGTGTCATTTGATAATCAATGGGTGAATCATTATCTACATGAAAAAATTTCGTGAATTTGAACGTTTTTTTTCCTGAAAAATTGCGAAAAACAGCTTTTAAGGAATAAAAATTGACCTTCAATTGCCCTCAAATTTTATTGAGATTTTTTTGCAAAATTTTTTTATAAAATTGCTTGCAAAACGGCACAAACCGGTGTCACAAGCGAGTGTTGTATATTTTATCAGTAGTTCAGAAACGATATTCGCTTGACCTTTCCATCGGTTGAAATACGGAAATCAAATAGATACCAGAAAATTTCACGAGTGATTCGGCCTGATTTTTTAAAGAGATTTCAAAAACCACTAATAAAATTTTTTGGACTTGATTTGCGGAAAATTTTCATAATATTTTTATAAAAGCCGACAAAAAATGACAAATAAACATTTTATGATTTTTAAAACAGCGGTCAGAAAATATGTAGACATGCATGAAAAAAACAAAACAGTCCATTTATTTCGATTTTCTTCACAGATTTTAAAAACAAAATTAGAAAAAAATTTAGACGATAAATGCGTTAAATTTTTCAAATGCTTTTAAGTTTTTTGAAAATTTTACGAATTCAAAAAATAAAAGTTCGAACTCAAATCTTTCCTAAAATAGATAAAAATAATTTTCATGAGCTGATACACATTTATTCCGGTTCAGCTAACGATAATAAGCACAAAAAAATAAACAAACTAATAAGTTTCGTAAGTTAAATTGACTCCAATCTGCTACATCGCTGCTACCCCCTTAACTAAGCTGTCTCATAAACTAGGGCATTTCCATGTTACTAATTAGGCAATTGGTCCACTATTGCTCAATAAACGCCACTTTGAACTGCGGAAAATTATGTGAACAACAAAATTAGGCTTGAAAATGAATGAATACATCAGAAACTTATCATATCGAAGACTGAACTCAGAGTACGGTTTTCAACCTGACGTCATAATTTCAGTATATTCGTCAGATTTGGTCCTTATTTACTGAAATTTCTAAAAGTTTACAAAGCGGCTTAAATCATTTATGTCGTAATCTTTATATCCCCAAAATATCAGGATGACAAGATTTTAATTTTTTGGCGTANGCAATTTAATATGCTCCTTAAATATAAAAAACATGATAAATCCTGGAGCAGGTCATTTTATTAAAAATCATAGATTTTTGCGAATTAATTTTGACTGAGTCTAACATTTCAAATAAATATTTGTTGTTTTAGAGTCCTTTCTAATCAAAAATTCGTCTATAAAAAATCGAATTCGCAAGTCGATCGTTGAAAGTTGGATGTCCATTTATAATATATGTCTTACACACTGCATATAAATTGTAAACGATAGCGGGCAAATAATGTTATCTCACCAAGAGAGCACATTAAGAAGCACTGGTTAATTGCTATATCACTATGATGGATCTACTAGAATTATCAAGAGTACCGAAAAGAAATTTGGCAAAGAATATAAATCTTAAACTCTCACTGTTTTCGAACAAGACATGCTGTCAATCAAAAGAGATTAATTAAAACATAAAATATCTTATTTATTTTTATGAATTAGCAATTTAATTTTTACCAATAATTTTAAAATTTTGAAGGTTAATAGTTTTCAAATAAGGATTTTTCAAACTTGTGAAATTTTAATCACTTATTTTTTCAAAAGAAGTGTCGGAATGGTTATAAAATAAATTTACATTAAATAGCTTTATATTTTAGCTGGAACGTAAAATAAATATAAACTATGTTCGAATAATAAAATAATTTTTTTGTCTAAAATAAAAGATAGAAATAACCTGAGGCTACGTGATTGTGGTTTGAAAGAAAAACACAATGATCATTTTTTGAGAAATTCAAAAACTGTAAAAGCAAATCAAAATAGTTGTTCTTTAATTTCGAGAAAATTTCTGAAAATTTGACGGTTATTTCGACTCAACCCGTCTTGATCGCTGAACACCTTATGAAGGCTTCTTCAGAATGACTTTCTTGCATATCAAAAAGTGGTTTCCTGCCTATTAGTAACGGAAACATGGGTGTTTATAGAATCATGCCATCGAAGCAACTAGCTTCAAATTATCGAAAAATAGTATTGTCAGCTTTAAGTTTAATTAATATATTTCAGTATTTAACTGAGTTATTTTAAATTTTTAACTTAGAAAATACTAAAGTTAAGATATACTACACACTTTTTGAATCGTGTAGTACAGTAATACGTAGTATCGTGTAGTAATACGTGTATATATTATATACTGTATATTACTGTATAAACTCTGTAGTATAGTACATACTGTATAGTATAGTATATACCGTATAGTATACTATATTGTTATATACTGTATATTGATTTGTCACGAAACGTGAGAAAAAATACAATGAAAGAAAAATATATAAAAAGTATTTATAAGACACAAACAAAAAAATTCAACCCTTTTCTTAATCACAAAAAAAATATTTCTAACGATCCAACAGTGATTCTGTGTGACTATCATATTTGTAACTTGAGGGTATAGGTAGGCTTTTCAAAGGAAGTGCCAATTGGCTGAACGGGTCTCTAGCATTTTTTGGAAGAGCGATAAACAGAAAAAAATCAAGGTAGCCATATTGTAGCTTATTTAGCAAAATATTTCTATAATTTTTTTAAACAAAATATTTTCAAATTTTTGCCTTTTCCTGGTTGGTGACAAAGAGAGTCTCATGAAATTAAAAAATGTCAATTTTTATGCGGTGAATATGTAAAAATACTGTTTCTCAGAAATGCATTTATTTAAATTTCAAATCCATACAGTCAAAGTTATTAGTTTTTGAGATCTTTTTACGTCATTTTAGATAGGTTTCGTGATATTATTGTTTTTATAAATTTGAACGTTTAACGAATATCAAACGTAAGAATATACACGCAATGAACAGACACAAACAGACCTAGACTTTTGTGGCTGGTGAAGAGTAAAATAATTTATTTTTAAAATATATTCATATCTGCAATTTTCGTTTTGATATTGTGTGTACTACTTTTTGACCCTAGATTAGATGTACATAAAAGTTTCAATCGCTGACGAATCTACTCAAAAACAGAATTGTGACGCGGAGGATGCCATGACCCAAAATTTTAATATAAAAACTGTACCGCATCTCCGTTGTAATTATCCTTGGCCATAAAAACGGAGATTTTTTAACAAGAATTCTGTTGACACATGGCAGAATTAAAATCGCGGAGTTTGAATATAAATTTGAACTGGTTCCTTGATCATTTGACAGACTTTGTTGTATGAAGAACTTTGGCTTGCGGAGGATGCTTAGTAAGCATTGCTTACGCCTCAATTTTGCCACATAGAACTACAACTTAATCTTAGATAGAAAAACGGACTTATCACAAGAATTTTGTTAATACATGTCAGAATTACACAGTTGCGGATTATTCATACCCTGAGTTTTGAATGAAAAATGAAATTCATTTTTCAAGCTCGTCATAGTTTAAATTCGCGGGGATAATATGGCCCCACTTCTATAATCCCCTTTATCACACTTTGTTAGAATGCGTAGCCACGTTAAAATCACACTTAAGATAGTGGCTACGATTTAACCAGGGTGATAATGGGATATCTGAGCTAACTCATTTCAGTCATTGAGTTATATTATCCCTTTATCACCTTTGCTTAGAGCGTAGCACGTCAATTTCACAGAATTAATTCTCTATTGATCTCTCCTATGCTACGCATTTTAAGCAAGTGTGATAAAGGATATTTTTCCATTAAAAATGGTAATTTATTTGACGTTTCGGCTAAGGATCCATCTTCAGAAGTGAGACAAAGTGTTGTTATCAGGTTTCTGTCGACACATTCGAATTTTGAGCCCCGGGATATGCATAAGTCCGGGACTTGAAAGTAAATAACTGAAACTTATTACCTTGGTCACAGAAATATATTGTTTCCAATATCTGAGAATTAATTTTGAGTTTTGATTATCGGTGTTTCCAGTTTCGGAATATATTAATACCGCGAAATTCCCTTAAAAAACTGATACCTAGAGTAAACTATAACAAACCGAATATTCTCGAAATGTTTTGTTGGTGGCATCAAAAATCAAATTTTCGAAAAAATTTCCGGGTCGATCCAGGTCAACATTATCGACTCACAAATTCGTCCTTGAGTGACGTGAACATCCTAATGTAAGAAAATAGTTTTGTTGCGTCTTAAGCTGATAACATTATAAACTTAAAGAGCTCCAATATGGTTAAGGGCCCTCAATTGACAGCTCTGGACTATTTGAATGATACAAAACGCGGGATACTAGCACCCATATAACCCGCGGATGCATAATAGACCCGATTTTATAAGTCAGATTTTGGGACATTCAGAATAAATGCTCGGATCCCGAATTTTTTCGAATAGCCACGATATGCCGGTAAGCGGTATTGAAACATGTTTTAAGCGGGTCTGATATGATTAAAAAGTCCAGAATAGGGTTCACAAATGTTATCAATGTAATGTAAAATATGATTGATGGTACATTGTATATTATTTTTTTAATAACGCTCTATTTACGTTAAACCGTTGCTATCATAATTCAGAATTAATTACAATTAGGATCTAATAATTAGGTCTAAATAGACCGTTTTCATTTTTGGTAGTTTTCCGGAATTGACCACAAAAAATTTAAAATTATTCATTAGTAATTAAAAAAAAACCTCTCTAATCACAGAAGTGTTTCTATGAACTTCAAACCCTAACTTTATCAAGAAATGTGGGACAAATATTTCTGGGAAATTTGAATTTTATACAAAGTGTTTATAAAAATTTAAAACTAGGTTATTTTATATTAGTTACGTTCGAAATTTTGGAGAAATTTTTAAAGAATTCACACGTGATAAAACAAATCCGAAATTACGTTTTAAGGGGGTATACCGACTCTGATTTGACATTTTCTTGGAAATGACGAAACTAACGTTCAGAAAAACGAAAGCTATTTGTCCATCCTTAATCTTCCGAAAAAATAATCAAAATATTTTTTACCATTACAACCATAAGTACAGTAATCGGAACAAGGTGACATTTTTCAAACTGCAAAATCTATTTTTTTTGATGAGGTTTTTAGTACACTTAATTAGCATCCCGTATCAATTTGACCATTTTTTATGCCCCTAAGGCTTATTAAATACAGAGTCGTATACCCCTCAAGTCTTTTTTTATTTTAAAGCATTACAGTATTCAAATAAAACAATTTCGAACTGTGGCTTGCGGTTTTCAAGACGCCTTATAAAACAGTTAAGAGAAATATGAAAGAAACCAACGATTTCATTTCGCGGTGTCCATTTATGAAGAACAATATGAACGAGTAAAGGCAATAAAAAAATTATTTTTCGATTGAAATGGGACTATATTATTACAAATATAAACTGTCCTTATAAACAAAAACCACAGTAAGTTTCATCCATAAACTCTCACAATATTTTGTACGTATTCAATCCAACTTGTAAAAGTTTCAAATTTTATATCAGTAAAATTGTATTTGAAATTTCAATAATTATGCCATCTTTGTTAAATACTTCCAAATATCCGTCCGCGTACACTGATAAATTGAGAATCATATTATATAACTTTGAACAGATTTGTGGGTGGAGATAGGTATCTAAGCCGAAATTAGTGGATGGGAATCCAGAAATTATCAGCATTACCTCTTTACAAACTCGTTGACTTTCGTTACTGCAGATTTAATTTTGGGGCATTTCGAATACCGTATTTGAGACATCAAAATGTTTAAAATTGAATTTGATCAGAAAAAAATCGAAATCATTCTGAATTGTTGTTAAATGAGTTAAAAAATTAACGATTTTTCGAAATAATTCGGGAAAAAAAAATTAAAACCACTGTCATTGTGTGTTTTTAAAAACATGAATCTCGAGACCCCTCGTTGAACATTCGCATTTGACCGATGAGTGCGCCGAAAATAACAGTGTTGTCCAAAAGGGCTTCGAAAATAAGGGTCAAACGCGCAAGGGGCCTAGGATCCTCCTTTTATACAAGCTTACTTAACTCAAGTAATACAACGGATTCCATATAAAAATCTTGCTCTGTGAAAAAATTCTGTTTCTTGTTGAAGCAAATGATTATTTCTAAAAAAATTTGATTTGACAAATTTCCAAATATTTTTCATTTTTTAGATTAAAGTTTTACAGCACATTCTTTCCTCATAATTTTAGATTTTTGCAGAAACCTGATTGACACCGCTGATTGGGAGCAATGAGCGGATCGGTCAATCTGTGAAGCACCACGTGTTTGTAAATTTAAAGTTTTGATTGGTTTAGGTTAGCTTTTTGCAAAAAAGTAAGATTATTACAAAAATGTGACATGCTTAAATGTGAATATTTTTCTGTATAAACGATATATTTGTTTATAGATTTTTTTTATTCTCTGATTTCATGTTGATTTTCCAAGTATTTACGTATTTATTCTAAGATTCCAGTTTTTTCGTAAATTTCTGTGAGAAATTTTGTTATAATGGTTTCGATAATGATTGGAAATTAATATCATGTAACAACTTTTGATTGAATGTTTTAAATGCCTGTTTTTTTTCTGTATATATTTTATGTATTTTTGCTTTAGAAGTCGATCTCTTTCCTGATATTTTTGAATTTGTGGAGCCCAACGTAAACGTAACCCACTACCTGTTCCGGGCAAGAAAACGTACTAAACATAAAATATAAAATTTGTAAAATCCCAAAATCCGCTCCCGCCATCACCTTTCATACCTTCAGTATTATATTAAAAATCAAGCTGAAAATTTCCGTCTTCACTAAATTTTCTTCTTTGACCTGACTATTTTTCCGTTGCAATTCTAGAATTTCTTTCTTTCCAAAATTCAAAACGAAAGTCTCTTTAGTAAACCTTTTCCTCTTTAAAAATTTTACCAAGGTCGGAATAATTTTCTATTTCAAAAATTTATAAATTCCTTAAATGTTCAAACACCCTTTATAATAACATACTATGAAGTGGGATACGCGAAGGCGTGATAGGCGTAGTAACGGGTTAGCCAGATCGAGGCGCTAGAGAGAGCTGAAATACCTGGCGGGACAGCGACCTCTAACCGGCAGAAATGGACCTTTTTGATTTTTTATTTTGAAAAAAAGTAAACATAATGTTATCAGGACAGTGTGATCCAATAATCTGGAGCGTAAATACAATTAAAGTAATGTTCAATCGTGAAAAAAGTTTGATATAATCTTAATCTGCAATGGAGTTTAAAAGAAGTTTTGTCTCAACGGTCGACGGTAGACAGATAATAATGACAAAAAAGTTCGAATGGAAAGAGGTCATACCCGGGAGCTCTATATGCGAAACTTGAAACGTCAGCATAAATTCTTTGAGTTAATGGGGTGAGAATCACCGTAAACCTTGTCGAAAAAATGATTTTTGACCAAAATTTTGTTGATTTCACATTAAAGTAGTAAAAAATAGGTTTTTACCTGTCAAAAACTTCAAAATTTATTTTTAATTTATATACAGAATTTTTTTAAATCAGGAAAAACCTTGTGAATTTAAACAAATACGGTCTTCAAAATCCGATGAATAACGTTGGCGGAAAATTTATTATACGAAAATTTTCGATCTGCATAACTGGCAAAAGTTTTAATCTTAATCGAACCAAGTTTTTTTCCAATTTTCAATTTTGCATGATAAACCCCTGAGAGAAATGAGATTTCCTAAATTCTAGATAGTTCCTGTTTAACTAAGTCGTTTTCATAACACAGATGCACATGTGGGTAATGGATCATCATCGCAAGCGGGAGTTTAAGGGTGTATCCTATAATTCCGGCAGAAGAACGTTTAAAAGACATTACCATTTTTTGCTTTAAAATTAAGCGAAAAAATAGCCTGGTTTTTTTTGTGAAGTATAGCATAATGCATTTTTTTTCAAGCAGATTGAATTTGAAATCCACCATTTCAATTGTGGCTTGCGATTTAATTTTTTAATTTAAAATATTTTTTTTCGATTTTTTTTTGTTATTTTCGGCATCTTGCTTCCTTCAGAACAATTAAAATATATGTGTGGGCAGCCACACATGGGCTCCAGAAATTTATATAATATTTTTACAAACTTACTTGGTACGACAAAATTGTACTAACAATTCATAAAATCATGTTTTCAGTGACTGAAATTCAGTCATTATAAAAGTTCTAGAACCTCAACAAGAAAATTAGTAAATTAAGCGTTTTTGGAGCATAAGATATCCTTTTTCCGACCTAAGTGGATCTTAAAAAATGAGGATATCTCTATAGCGCGTGTTCGAATCCCACTATCTGCTGTCTAAGTGATTGTGTAGTGATTGCCTGGGTGATTCCGCACAATAAACTTTGGCGCTCCCAATATCACACCCCTTGCCTTTTATCATTCCGAAGACAATCACTAAGACACATCAGTGAGATTCGAACAAGCGCTATAGAGAATAGCCCGCATTTTCAAGATCCACTTAGGTTTGAAAAAGGATATGTAGTATGAGGTAACATTTTGAGAGTAACCACAACTAATCTAAAACACTTTCGTGGAAACTCAGTTAATTAACCACAAAAGTTCCTATTAATGTGAAAGGTACTTTATAATCGGTCAGTTCTTAGTTCCACTATTCTCAACGAAGGACAATTGAATTAAACAACGTTTCGCAAAAATTATTGAAAAGAGTACCGTTTTTGAGATAAAATTAATCGGGATTCAAAGGTTACGCGAAACCCACCTGCTGGCAAAGCTCAGCCCGAACTTTCAAATTGAATTTTAATTTTATCTTTGAGGCTCCAAAATTTTCACATTTGTGAATGTGGTTCCGCATAATTAATGAAAGAGCACTTTACACCAACTCACCACCATTGTGGAACCCACTTTCGCGGAAAAAATGGTTCTCCAAATGGTAATGGTTTTTTCATTCAAAAGTGATCGGTTTCCATTACAGGGTAATGGGTTCCATAACAAGGAGTTTCCTCAACTCGTTAGTGGTGTAGTTCTCACAAAATAAATATCAAAAAAAAACAATTCTAATCCAATTTATCATCTATTATATCTTGCTTCATTATTCACCTGTATCGAAAAAGTTCTAGACCCCAAGTTCAACAAAATTGTTGTATTGAAATCCGTACCGCAAATTCTTTATTATTAAATAGTGGTTGAAAATAGTAAATCTAAACGTTCCATAACTGAAAGAAAATATAATTCTTAATCAGTTGAAATAAAATTTAATACACGTACCATACTTATCGGGGAAACCGTTTTGAGCGGTCAGAAAAAGCTGGTTTTTGTATTAAATAACTTAAATCCACACAGGTCAATCAAAACTGCCCCGATAACAAACGTTTGGCAAGATTAGTAATGTTTACATTATTTGACATTCAATGGAAAATTCGATTCCAAACAGAGCATCGAATCCATTTTCAATGAGTTATTGGGAAGTGCAATGAAAATATTTTAACATAACAACCAACGGCTTATAGCTCTAGACATAATTTAAGCACTAAAAGTTTAACCCGTGTGAGCACAAAGCCTTTATAAAGGCTTTTGCGATTTAAAATCATCTAAAAAATGCAAAAAACATCGTAGAATTGTCTCGTTCGAATACAGTATAATCATTTTGCAAGGATGTCAAAAAAATAACTTATTTTTTTGAAATTCTGTTCAAATATTACGGAGGTTGATTTTGAAGATTTTTTTTCTAATCTTTTACTTCTAAAAAAATTAATGCGACTATTGCGTCAATTAAAATTTAAAAATAGCCAGTTTTTAGGAAAGTGTTTGTCCATGGTTGACACTCAATACAAAGATTATTTGGTAAACAGGACAGATATATTTTTTCAGAAGTGATTTTTCAAAATTTTCAATTTTTAGTATTCACGAAAATATTTCAATTATTAAAATTAATTCGAGCAATTAATATTGTCCACAGAGTCACTTGATTAGTATATCGACCAAAATTAATATAAGAAGTGTACTAATCTGCTTTTATAGGGGAAAATGACCATTTTTTATGAAAAATGTGATTTTTTCATCAAAATTTTGAACTATTAGAAATAATTCTTGATTGATCATATATAGAGACCAATCAAAAAAAACGATGACATAGGTCAGATCTTGTGCATCGATTCCAATAGCAAAAATAATTTGTGAACACCACTCGAGACCTTGTATCACGTGATATGCTGTACCTTGCTGTTATCAGTAAATTTTCTAGACTAAAAATCAAAATTATAGAATTTCAAATGTTGGATGAAAAAATATACTCATTGAACTTACCCATGCAAAAAAAATCGAAACTCCAACTACCTGGGGCTTTCTGTAATACGCGCTTGAAAAAATCCTTTATAAGGCTTCGGTGCCTTGTGGAACTTTTTTTTCTGTGCTCACACGGTTAAGCATGTATTTCCGATCAAATCAACAAAAAATTCTCAAAATTTTCGCGTTTTTTTATTTTTTCACAGTATTTTTTCTCGAAGTTAGCTTTTAAATATGTTTGTTAAGATTTGACCCTTAAACTTCAAAAATCTTCTTTTGAGCCACTTTCGGAAAAATCGGAGCTCATTTTTTCTAATTTTTTAGAATTTTTTTTCGAAAAATCATTTTTCGTCGCATTGAAATTAGGAAAACATCTAGTGAGATTCTTGGAAGTGCAACAGGTGTACTGAAAAAAATTTGAGCCTATTTTGAAACTGAACCTCGGAGGAGAAAACGGGCAAAAATCGCCAGTTTATTGACCGCTAGTAGCTAATGGCTAGGCCAGGATCGGCATAAGTGAAACTGTAAACGGATCGTACGTATCTAGGGAGGGTGATTTAAAAACTGGATCGTTCTATCGTTCTGGGGGGGATAAAAACTGGATCGTATCGTATTTAGATTCATCGAGGGTGTAAACGAAAACTTTATCGTATCGTATCTAGAGGGTAAAAAAACTGAATCGTATAGTATCTAGGGGGGTTAAATAAAAACTGTATCGATCGTATCGTATCTATGGGGAGCAAAAAAAAACTGGATCGTATCGTATCAAGAGGGTGTAAAAAATAGATCGTATCGTATCTAAGGCAAATTAAAACTGGATCGTATCGTAATCGTATCTAGAGGGGTAAAATATAATGAGATCTTGTTGGTTTATTTCATATGCATCAACTTACCCGGAAATAACACTTAGTTCCCAAATTGCAAACGTGGCATAAAGAACCAGCACGTTCCGTTATTGATCTATTATCTCAATATCGATGCGTTTGCGAAGACAAATTTGTAAAAACATTATGCAATGTAATTGGTAAAATTTAATAAAAAATTTTCAAGCTTTTTCACAAGCTTGATTAAAAGCTCTGTAAAAAAACAGTGTGGAATGGCATGGAATACATCCCGAAGCGCCTCCATGAAATAATTCGAGTCAAAAAATTATCAATTGACAGGTCGGTACCGGAAAAAGCAACGAAATCTATAGAGTAAATATAATGTCGATAAACTGATGGCCGACTTTTGCGTTTTAGGTAATTATACAACCAGCAATTTATAAGGCTGAACATGTCAATTCTCGCACCTTAATGTCAAGAGTTGATAATTTTTGAAACACCTGAAATAAAACATTTCTCATCATGGCCTCTTTGCAAAGGCTACGCTTCATCGTTAGTTTTCTACTTGAATTTCAAAAAAAATGTTATTTTAAAACATGATTTTTATAGTTAAAACTTCATGAAAAGTTATCACAATCCTTAGAAGTCTTAAGGTACCGAAATTTTTCTCAATGTCAATGTCGAAGAGGATCCTTCACAATGAGCAACTCTACAAATAAAATTTCCCTCGCCCACTGTTCTTTGAATTTTTGCAGACATTCTTAATTGCTGATTCCCAAGTCTATTTATTTCTAGTTTGTTTAACTTACTTTTTCAAATGTGCATAATTATACGTGTTACCGAATAAATACGTTGAAAAATGTATGTTCAAAAGACATTCTGAACTTGCTCAAACAATTTGTATCGTAGTATTTCCTCTTGAATATTAAAAATTTATAATCATAACTTGACTATTTTCGGTAACACTGTATAATCATGCACCATTAATTGATCCTCATTTTTGATTGGATTGTGACCTGCACATCATTGCGTTATATGTTTTGTATTTGAAAAATATTAAGAAAAATTAAAATAATTCTGATAAATTCTATTTTCTGTAGAAACTACCGGACAGACAATCCGAATTTAATCTCTTTGCATTTTTAAATATTTTATCAAATACAATAATGTGGCTCAAAAATGGTTTGCAGGTCAAATCCAATAAAAATTAGGATAAATCCGTTAAGAGACATAGCTCAAACTTAGTTTTCCCAAATATTGGGTTACTTAGAAGGTAATTTCAAGTGCTTATATTCAAGTGAAAGCTAAAACTGAAATATGCAGATATTTAAGATTTATAATTTCGTTTTTAAAACGATTATAGAAAGTTTTTGACAAAAGAAAAACCGAAACCTACAATATTTATTCAAATTTCAGGTCACGTTTGAAAAAGAAAGACGTAATAATTATCATTAATATTCAAAGAAAAATGTAAAATATGTTTGATTTCTTTAATATAAAAATTCAGGTTGTGAAGAAACTACTGTAAATGTGAGTGGTTTGGTCGAGAAATCTTCATTGAATTGTTAAAATATACTGGATAGTTTATTGTTATATGGATGACCCGCCCTCAGAGTAACAAATCCTAACATCTTGAAAA
This sequence comes from Oikopleura vanhoeffeni, assembly GCA_004367855.1. Classification (NCBI taxonomy): domain Eukaryota; kingdom Metazoa; phylum Chordata; class Appendicularia; order Copelata; family Oikopleuridae; genus Oikopleura; species Oikopleura vanhoeffeni. Next base: position 32,044 of record SCLH01001676.1, read on the forward strand.
ATGCGAAATCTGAGCATTTGATTGGTTGAATCATTTCCTAATCTGACCATGAAATCGATTATTCCGTTATTCAACGGTTTTGATTGGGTGCTAATATCTTGCGTTGTTTGTATCATTCAAATAGTTAGGATTTGTACTCTGAGCGTTATCCATATATATATTTCGGCTATCGAGTAGTCATCATCAGTGCTAGTTAAACATACTTTAGTTTAAACAGTTTGTGTGCAAAAAATTTGAAAACAACAAAAATAAGTTTATATAAGAAAGTTTTTTATAATAATGCAGGTATTTTGACAAAACCACTTTTGCAAAAATACTTGCTGTTAAAAAGTAAATGATATAATTAAACAAGTAAACTCGCTATACTTGGTCATATTCGGAATAACTGTAGCTGATTGATTCATTTTTGCGATTTAAAAAATGCATCAACAAGAAAATTCAGACTGTACTTAATAAAATATAAAATTCCGAAAAAATACAGTTTGTGGTAGTACACTTTGTTATCACCCTAATTAATTTCGAGCATTTAATGCTCAAAGGCCTAATTAAACCAGCAACCAGTATCCCTTAATACAGGTTTCATGAGTCCATAATGACGGAATTTCAATTTCCGTTCCCCACATTTAAGCAAGTGAGAGACCCTGTTGACATACGCAGGATGATGACTCACGTTCAACAAAAATTGCATGATTTGTTCTATCTCACTTCCAGTCATGGGTCGCAATACCTGTCCTGTCCTTAACAAGGAATAAGAAAACCTGTCCTTTTTCTGTCCCGGACTTGAGGACAGGACAAGAACAGAAATAATGAAACCTGTCCTTATTTCTGTCTTGTGAAAAAGATATTTTTTGATGTTTAAATTTTAGAAAAATATATTTGAATATCAAGTCTTAGTAACTCAATTAGTTGTAACGCTAGACTTTAACCCTACCCTTTAGGTTAAATCTTCTAGTTGTTTTTTTTTGTCCATCAAAAATGTATACCTCAGATACCTGTCCTAGGACAGACTGGACAAGACAGAAAATGTTCAACTTTCCTCCCTCAGGACAGGACAGATACATGTCCTAGGACAGAACTAAGACAGAACAGGACAGAAAAATTTTGAAATTTGCTGCCTCGGACAATGACAAAATTTTCAAATCTTGTGCCGACCCCTGCTTCAGTTGCTCGTTTCATCGGGAACAAATGATTACTATCTTTGGCTGAAAATGCAATTCTAGACCACTCTGGAACTTATTTTAAAATTCCAAACATCGGTTTACCGATTATAAAAATACAGAAAGATTTTCAAAGAAATAATTTTTTGAGCACGTATTCAAACCGGTAGTTAAAATTAAATATTCGAATTTAGTCTTACACATATTCTTATTGTTTCGAAATGCTATTGTAGATGACCTTAAAATCGTTTCAATTCCGGAAATTTATTTTCGGACTCAATTTTTCAAGAATTTCCAGATATCTGAAAATACCGTATTGTTATAAATGTTCTTTTAACACATTCACGACGGTTCTTATTTGTATCAACAAATAAAATACTCACTATAATTAGTGTTATTCTCCTGAAATCTGTGATTAAACAAACCTAACGTAAAGACTCTTAATTGCATTCGGATACTTCTTTGGAATTTTTTTAATTGAATTCTCATTAATTTAATTTAAAAATAACATCAAAATCAAGGTTTCCTGACAATTGTTGTTGACTATGTGTTCAGTGCAAAGCAACGGAACTAATCAAAGTAGGTTTTTGGCTAAACATTTGAAATTGGGTGCACATTGAGTTATCATTGCATGTTTAGCAAAACACTTAACATTCTAACTGGTACCAGTTTTTGAGGGTTTTTATCTTCTGCTATATTAATAAAACATCTAGAGGCAAAATTGTAAAAAAAAAATATTTATTTATAGATTTCCTTCATTTTATAGTTTCTGAAATTTTATAAGAAACTTCTTCGATTTCAATTTTAAGAATTCTAGATAAATCTTCAATTACAAGTTTTCTCACAAAACAGGATATAAAACTGGTGACTGTATTGGGTTTGTGTTACACACAAAACATCACCATTTGAATTATAATTCAGGCACTAAGTATAGTAATTAAAACTTATAATCTAGCTTGAAAGCAAAACCAACTTTTTGGGTCGTAATATTCACTAGTTATATCTCTTTAGCAACTTTTGTTAACTACGATGTGCGGGTTGAAAAGCGGCCCCATGCTGCTAGAAGAGATCTTAGGATGTCAGGATTGGTTCCCTCAGCTCGCACATCATAGATTACTAAAAAGTTGTTAAAGGGATATTTTCGATATTATTGAAACCGTTGCCGCAATGTTTATAAGATACTTGTTTTTCTTTTAACTGAAACTTTTATTGGTCAAGATTTGAACGGTCTAATTGCATCGGTCAAAGAAAGTGTTTGATACCTGAATTAAGTCGTATTCTCTTGTTTATGGTTGTCACTTATTACGGTACTTTACGCCATTTTATACAATTAAGTTTCTCGTATAGCTTCTATAGTTGAGCAGAACAACAAGGTTGAAAATATTTGACCTAATTAATCAGCTTGGAGCCTCCAACGTTCAAGAAATTTATTTCATTCATTTTAGGAGATTACCGGAGTTAACATCAAATTGATGCGAAATTTTTACATTGGTTTCAAATACGTTAAAATTCGTCCGGCACAGTGACAAATCATAATTATAGATGAATTTATGTTTCTTTAAAAGACGTGCTTTGTTATTCGCGCGCGCATCTTAAAGGGGGTTTCGCGGTAATTTATTGCATTTTTTACTGAAACTAACTTATCAAAACTTGTTCGCGTGAAATTTTCGCATGTATGACATCATTGAATTTGGCAAATTTCACGAACGTTAAATTTATCAAATTTGTAACCTTGATTTTGACATTGAATTGACACCGATGTAATTTCAATATTAAAAAGTGAAAAATGTTTTTAATCATTCTTTTAAATGTTTCAAACCTATATTTTGTTGTTGTGACTGTTATTGCTAAAAGTAAGGAAAAATAAACAAGAACAAGTGTAAATTAAATCAACTTGTTAAACGCTTTTAATTATGAATTTTCAACTACAAAAAAAATCAACTGTAAAAAAAAATTCGAAAATCGAAAAAAAACATATATCAATTTTTTATACTCATGATCTTTCGAAAAATCGAAGCTTTTTAAAATACTCCAAATCGGACTTGAAAATTAGCTTGTTTTTGCGAACTTCATGACTTGTGATTTTTTTCGATGCCGGTTGACTCAATTACCGGGTGTTTCAAATGGATTGACAAATTGTTAAGAAAACGTTATTTTACTTAACAAGCTAACAATTCGAAAATGTTTATAATAATGTCATGCAGGAAAAAAGCCTTCCACAAAAAAAACTCGAATGTTTGAATTTAAACTTCGTGCTCGGTGTTTTAATTCTAGACTGGTTGAATCATAATCTGAAAAGTTCAATCGTTCGGCTAGTTAATCAATGTGTTACTACCGGTTGAATCTAATGGGGTAGCAGCGATGTGGCAGATTCGTACATTTTTTCGAGTGATATACCCGTATGATATACCGTATGAAAAAAATTAAATATGAAAATTAAGGGTATGGTGGTTCCTAATTTGACATATTCCCGATAAACATTAGCCAAACAGGGCCTCAATGATTAATTCAGCCTAGCCAGTTTGTAGAACTAGCCTTCAACTGCGAAAAAATATGCCAAAACTTTTTTATATGACCACACTCCTTCACACATAAGCGCACAAGAGCCCTAAGCCAAACGGAAAATCTATCTCCTCCCAGTTTTATTTTGAAATAAACCCAAATTTTAACATAACCTGTATAATTAGTATACAACACTTTGTAGGTGAGTTTTTGTCGATAAGTGCTATATTATTCTAGAATACGTAAAAACCGGTCCAAATAACGGTTTTTGGACTTTTTTCATCGGAAAATCTATCCTCCTAGGTTAAATTTCAAAATTCACTCAAATTTGCAAAAGCTAGCTCTAAACAAACAGAAACTTTGTAGTGGGTTTTTGTCAAATTTCGGCCCAAACAAAATATGAATTTTTCAGGTCACGGTGAAAAAATTTCCGAAAAAATGTGCTTCGATTTTTTCGAAAGTAGGCTCAAAGAAGCTGGGGAAACACTGAGAGAGAACTTACGTCAACCCAATATTTCGAAGTTTTAGTGGTCAAATTGACACAAATGTTATTTTTGAACATAATTTTGAGAAAAATACTTAGAAAAAAATCGAAAAAACGCAAAATTTTCGAAATTTTTTTGTTCTTATTTGGGTTGTTTTGTGCTTTTAAAATCATCAAGACTGTTTGGTGCATTTTTATGACATAATAACTGTAGAAAATGTAGGAACCACTACCCTTAAGCCTATTTTCATTGAAACTCAATTTCCAATTAAACCGATGTAAGAAGTTTTTTTAAGACCAAATTTTAAAACTTCAGACATTTTCGGGTGTCATCTGATAATCAATGGGTGAATCATTATCTAGCATGAAAAAATTTCGTGAATTTGAAAAGTTTTTTTTCCTGAAAAATTGCGAAAAAACAGCTTTTAAGGAATAAAAATTGACCTTCAATTGCCCTCAAATTTTATTGAGATTTTTTGCAAAAATTTTTTTATAAAATTGCTTGCAAAAACGGCACAAACCGGCGAGTGTGTAATATTTTATATCAGTAGTTCAGAAACGATATTCGCTTGACCTTCATCGGTTGAAATACGGAAATCAAATAGATACAGAAAATTTCACGAGTGATTCGGCCTGATTTTTTAAAGAGATTTCAAAACCACTAATAAAATTTTTTCGAACTTGATTTGCGGAAAATTTCATAATTTTTTTTAAAAAGCCGACAAAAATGCAAAATAAACATTTTATGATTTTTCAACCAGCGGTCAGAAAATATGTAGACATGCATGAAAAAAACACAGTCTATTTATTTCGATTTTCTCTCAAAGATTTTAAAAACAAAAATTAGAAAAATTTAAGACGAAAAATGCGTTAAATTTTCCAATGCTTTTAATTTTTTTGAAATTTTACGAATTCAAAATAAAAGTTCGAACTCAAATCTTTCTCAAAATAGATAAAAATAATTTTCATGAGCAATACACATTATTCTGGTTCAGCTAACGATAATAAGCACAAAAAAATAAACCAACTAATAAGTTTCGTAAGTTAAATTTGACTCCAATCTGCCTACATCGCTGCTACCCTTAACTAAGCTGTCTCATAAACTAGGGCATTTCCCATTTACTAATTCGGCAATAGGTCCACTATTGCTCAATAAACGCCACTTTGAACTGCGGAAATTATGTGAACAACAAAATTAGGCTTGAAATGAATGAATACATCAGAAACTTATCATATCGAAGACTGAACTCAGAGTACGGGTTTTCAAACCTGACGTCATAATTTCAGTATATTCGTCAGATTTGGTCTTTATTTACTGAAATTTCTAAAAAAGTTTACAAAGCGCTTAAATCATTTATGTCGTAATCTTTATATCCCCAAAATATCACGAATGACAAGATTTAATTTTTTGGCGTATTTCTCAAAATCTGAAAACTTATGATCTCAGGTTTGAAAAACGTACTCAAATTTGAATTTTCGATTATGAAAATTATTCAAGACAAAGTTTTTTGTTTCTAATGAGCCCCAAAACATATACAGTATATACAGTCAATCATAGCTCTTTATCACACTTTTGTTAATATCCCGGTCCTATTAGCAAACGTAGTGGTTTTTAAGTAAGTTGAGCCGGGATATCTATAAAATAAACAGTATTACAGTCATCATATCTATTTATCACACTTTTGAAAATATCCGGCCCTGATTAGCAAACGTAGTGTGTTTTAAGTAGTAGGGCCGGACATTCACAAAAGTGTGACGAAAAGATAAACACTGACCGGACACTTATATAAACCACACACTTTCGAACTTTGTACCCTTGACGGTATCCCGGTCCCTAAATTGACATATTCTCGATGAAATATTAGCGAAACAACGGCTTCAAGGATATTATTCAGATTAGCCAGTTTGTAGAACTAGCCTTCAACTTGCGAAAAAATTGCCCAAAACTTTTTGTATGACCACACTCCTTCACACATAAGCGGCCACAAGAGCCACCTAAGCCAAACGAAAATCTATCTCCTCCCAGGTTTTATTTTGAAATAAAACTCAAATTTTAACATAACCTGTATAATTAGTATCAAAACTTTCTAAGGTAAGCTTTTGTCGATAAGTGCTATACAGTGGTGAGACCAATGGGCAACACACGAGCTTTTCGAAAAAGTGTTGCCCATTGGTCTCAACTGTTGCCCATTAGTCTCACAGACACGAAGGGTGTTGCCCCATTGGTTCACTAGTCCGATTTTTGAAATTTGATACATGTATTTTTTAAAAAACTTAAACACAGTTTTTTCGATAGTTTGTTTTAGATTATAAAATTTACAATTAATATTATGAAATTTCACAAATATATATAAATTTATTTTAAATTTATCAAAATTATGGGTAAATATGGTAAAATTATGGGTAAAAATTTCAGGGTGTTTGCCATTGCTCTCATAGGTCTGAAAAAATCAAATCTGCGAAAGTGTTGCCTCATGGTCTCACTGTTGCCGCATTGGTCACTGTTGCCCATTGGTCTCCCCACTGTTATTATTCTAAAAACGTAAAAAACCGGTCCAAAATACCGGTTTTGGACTTTTTTCATCGAAAATTCTATTCCTCCTAGGTTAAATTTCAAAATTTACTCAAAATTTTGCAAAAGGTAGCTCTAAACAAACAGAAACTTTGTAGGTGGGGTTTTGTCAAATTTCGGCTCCAAACAAAAAATATGAATTTTTCAAGGTCACGTGAAAAAATTTCCGGAAAAAATGGTGCTTCGATTTTTTCTAAAGTAGGTTCAAAAGAAAGCTGGGGAAACACTGAAGAGAAAGTTGGCTAACGTCAACCCGATATTTCGTAGTTTGAGTGGTCAAATTGACACAAACGTTATTTTTAAAAATAATTTCGAGACAAATACTTAGAAAAAAATCAAAAAAACGCGAAATTTTCGAAAAAATTTTTGTTGTCATTTGGGTTGTTTTATGCGTTCAAAACATAAACAATTGATTTGGTGCATTTTTATGACATAATAACTGCAGAAAATGTAGGAACCGGGATACCCTTAAGGGGGTGGTTAAGGGGGTGGTTAAAGCAAATTAGATATTTTTGAACGGCTTTCCTGAACAAACTAAGAATGCGAAAATGTTCATTTTACGATAGATCGCGAGAAAAGAGTTCAATTGGTCACTCTGAGAAAGAAAAAAATTTCAACCGCACAAACGAGTTCTACGGGCACTAGAAAAGTACCAAAATCAATTCTTAAAAAGTTATGTTTGGCTTCGTCTATTAACTGATTCTCATGATTTTTTTCTCAATAATCTTTTATTAACATTATCATAAGACTCTCAAGAGCGAAGTTGTAAATTCCAGCTGAAACTCGAAATATGAATTTTTTGGTCATTTTCGAACAAATTTCGGAAAAAAAAGTGCTTCAATCAAAATATATCGTCTTGACGTAAGCCAACTTTCTCGTCTGTGTTTCACTGGCTTTCTTTTGAGCTTAATTTCGAAAAAATTAAAGCATTTTTTTTTGGAAAATGACCAAAAAAATCATATTTCGAGCTTTAGCTGGAAATTTCAAATTCGCCCTTGAGAGTCTTTTGATAATGAAAATGAAAGATTATTGAAAAAAAAACCATGAAAATCGGTTAATAGACGAAGCCAAACATAACTTTTTAAGAATTTATTTTGGCACTTTTCTAGTGCCTGTAGAGATCACTTGTGCGATCGAATTTTTTTTTGGTTTTCTTAGAATGACCCACTGAACTCTTTTTCGAAATCAATCGCAGAATGAACCTATTCCCATTCTCAGTTTGTTCAGGAGAGCCGATTCAAAAATATGTAATTTGCTTGCACCACCCTCTTAACAAAGGGTCTCTTATCCGTACGATTCGAGACGGTCGAGATGATAACGCGTATAAGTCCCAAGGCCTATGAAGACATTCACCCTTATCCGTACATTGTGGCCTTTTCTGAAAAATTTGAGCCAAGCTGAGGGGTTCGGATAAGAGTACAGTAAGTGTATTAGATTCTCAAAGACAGCTCAAAGTGGCTTCAAAATAATTCGCCAGACTTTATTTCAATAACACCTGCAATACTGTAGCTCAAGTAACTGACAAGTAATATAAGATTTATGCAAAAAATCTGTTTGTGACGCAAAGCACCTAGAGTATAATTTCTATTCTCATTATATTTGGTGAAATGCTCTAACTTTTAGAAAGCCACCCCTCAAAATTCTGAAGGTTTTTTTTCTTGTTTAATAATTTATTTCAGTTATTTTTGTTGAACAGGTAATTTCCTATGAGTGTTTGACATATGGAAATCTACAGTACATGGTTGAGTTTTTTATATATTTATATAGAAAGAAAGAACACGACTCATAAAATAAATTTTTTTAGAAAGACAGAAAGATCAATCCTAANGCACCTAGAGTATAATTTCTATTCTCATTATATTTGGTGAAATGCTCTAACTTTTAGAAAGCCACCCCTCAAAATTCTGAAGGTTTTTTTTTCTTGTTTAATAATTTATTTTCAGTATTTTTGTTGAACAGGTAAATTTCCTATGAGTGTTTGACATATGGAAATCTACAGTACATGGTTAAGTTTTTTATATATTTATAAAGAAAGAAAGAACACGACTCATAAAATAAATTTTTTAGGAAAGACAGAAAGATCAATCCTAAGAGATATATATATATGTACAGATGAAAAGAAGAGAAAAAAAACCCACGACCTCACAACATAAATTACTTCCTTCGTAAAAAATAGAAATAATTTAGTACAAACTTTAGTACAACTCCTTTTATTTCAATTTTTATTTCGTCTAATTATTTTGATTCATTTAAAAATTCAGCAACCAGTTATAAACCGATTTATGTGTCATTCCGAAGGTGTATAATTTTGGTAAATTTCAGGTTGATTACGGATACAAGATAACTAATATTCAGTATATATTTAGATTACGTGTAGCTGAAAGTGACTTGTAAAGTTTTTTGATCTTTTTAACTTAAAGTGTTGCATTTATTAATTTGCCTAAAACGCCACTTACTCAAAATATTTTTTCAATATTTCAAAAAAAAATTTCTTATTTCTCCTACATCTTCGGAGCAATTTCAAAATTTAAATTTTCGCAAAATTCAATTCTGGTGCTATTCCATTATTACTGAAATGATAAATCTTGTTAATGAATAAAATATTTTGAAACAACTTAACTAGAAATTTCTATTAAAATACTGTATGGTTATCATATTATGATATCTAACCGGATTAAATGACGGATTAAATTTTTTCGTTATAATACACTTGGGAACGCGATTTTTGTAAATTAACTCATTGGAAAAAATATTTGTAAAATGCTTTGCTGAAATATTTTAAAATTTAATTTAGGGGTAGCAAGACTTTGGGTGCTTATTAATCTCAAATGCCAAAATTTGAGCTGATTAAAATTTGTTTTAAAGCGTCACTTCAGGAAAAGTTTTAAAAAAATTTCCAGGCCATAATTGTACACAATAAATTGTATGTATTCTAACAAAATCCCAATTCAACTTCAATTTATCACTGACCAAACAAAATAATTGAAAACCGGAACTCGTCAAACATCGCGTTCCTGCAGAAAAATTTGAACTCGCCAAAAATCAAGTTTTTGCGCAAAATGTGACTACCCTCGGTATGCCTAAGATTATCTTGCAAGTACTACAAAAATCAAATCAGTGGTTCAAGAATTATTTTTTAAATCATTTTGGGCGCAAGCTAAACTAGGGNTATCAATGAAACATGATGTGGGCGTTCGGCAGAAAAGTAATTTCAAAGTTCAAAGTAAAGCTAGATTATGTCATTATAAATAATTATCTGGCTGCCGAATGTGCAAAAAACGTTAAAAAGTGCTACTACTTTCAGGTTGTAATCTTAATCCTCTTCTCTAGAGAAAAATATTCACAATGTGAACATTATAATTCCGAAATAAGTAGCACAATGAAAGGGTAAATCAGGTTAGTGACCTTGGTATCAGAATAAATCACTTTCTAAAAATATTTTGAAATGGATTTTTTAACAAACTTGCCGATAAATAAAACACACATAATTACCAACAGTAACTTGAAAAAATTAAGAAGGACGTAGAGTCTTCAAAGCAACCATTTAATATTTGGAACGGTTATACTTCGAATTTACGGTACTTCGAATTTACGCAGGATAAAAAAACAGTCAATTACATATTGATAATATGATATTATGAAATCAAAGAATCTCGTGAGTTCACTGAGACGTGTGGGATACTGTTAGATACTTTTACGAATCGGTAAACTAACCAAAAACATTAAAGTTTTAATCAGGGATCGGCAAAACTGAATCGAATCGTATTGGAATTATACGATCGGATCGTATTGTTTTTTTCCGATACGATACGATTCATTTTAGTTGTCATTTTCGTGTCAGTTGATCCGATCCGATAAATACGATTGAAGTTTATTGGTTAATCGATCCGATACGATCCAATATCCCTCTTTCACACTTTGCTTGAGATATGGTCTCTGTGTGGTAAGCGTTCTTTAGAATAGTATGTAAATGAGCTAGTTTGGGCAGCTAGGTACCACACAGGGCCCAGATCTTTAGCAAAGTGTCAAAGGGAAAATGATTCAAATTTAAAAGTCAATCGATCTGATTCGATCCGATCAAGTAGACGATTTATTGACGACTACTACACCCTTAAAACAAGTGAGATATCTGAATCAGTTAATAAATCGACGAAATATCATGAAATTTTATTATTGGAAATTGATAAAAATCATTCTGAGGTAAAACTCGGCGATCTTGAAAATTTGCCGCTTCGGGTCAAAAAGTTTCAAGAAATGATCTTGTTTCGGTTAAATTTCCACAAGTTAAAAATGAAGGTTCAAAAATATTTTACAAAAATAAAGGTCCTTTTATAGGAAGAAAAATGTCACTTAATAGCTCTCTTTTGAAATATGTTCACACGCGTCATTAATTTGCTAGAAATGTCAGATTAATCAAAAAATTACACGGTACGGATGATTTCAAAAAAATGATGATAGATCAAAAAATTTCCGTCAAAAATAATCTATTTTTTCCAATAAATAAAATTTCAGAAAATGATGTTATAAATCTGGAAGATATAGCTTAATTTGATTTATTATCAAAAACTGAAAAACCAAAAAAAAATCCCGAAAATTTCGACACCTACCCCCTTAAGACCATTCTGGCAGTTATTCGATCTAAAAATAATTTTTATGAATTTGTTCGTAACTGCAATAAAAAACTTTTGGTGAGACAAATAAATTTTTTGGAATTTTTTGTTTTTTGAAAAGATTGTTATCGTCCAACAAGAGTTAGTGACAAATAATTTTTTTGGTCAAATAAAATATTTATTTTCGATTGATCAAATCAAAACCTCACTCGAACAATGGGTACCGTTAGAAAACGTTGGTCATGATTTGATCGTTATTTATTTCGATTTAAAAAAACATGCCAACATGAGCGCTTATGCCGATAAGTTTTGCTTATAATTAGCAATACAATTTCGCAATGTTAACCTTAACGAAGAAAGTTTTCGGTTCACCGAAATGAACTTTAATTGATAAATGGTAATGTTAATTATAAACCAAATGTTTAGGATAACAATGATTAAAAAATAATTAAAAGTTAAAAACTCCTTATATTACCATTTATTGTGGTGCAACAATATTTTTTTTTAAATATTTGAAAAAGTTTAACAGCTTACAAAAAATTCATATGCTTGTTGGAGAATGTTGAAGAATTTAATGGTGAAGACGAAGATCAACTAAATATTATTTGTCACTGCGGGACATCTTCTTTACTTGGTTAAATATTTCTTATAAAATTCTCTTTCATATTTTTTTAATTATAACGCTTAATAGAAATTTGAAAACGCCAAAAAACTTGGATTTTCTGAATATTAATTATTTTTTTAACAAGTTCTGGCTTCTAGTTTTCAAAAATGGGGAAAATTGTTATTAGTATTATACTAATAGTATAACATGTTTCTTAGCCTTCATACTATTTCAAAACTATTATGTCTCAAATTTATATGTCAACCTTGAAAATTCTAAGTTGTTAGTTTAAAAAAAATACCATATCAATGACGGGGTCCTCTGGTCATTTTTGCCACTTTCCCAGCCACAATTTATATTTAATTCGGCTTTGAAAGAAGATTAATCCGATTGAGTTCTATCTAAATTAACTTAAAAAATCGTTCAAATTAAACCATTTTTTCCAATTATTTTAATCAAAAAACGATAATTGAACAATTTCAGTAATCTTGAAAAAATTACAAAAAATAGTCCGATTCGGAGCAATTGTTTTCATCTTATTATCCACTAGTTATTGAGCTCAGTTTGAGCTGTCTAAGAACTTAATCGGATGAGTCTTTTTCAAAAGCCGAATTTAATACAAATTTTGGCTAAAAAAATGACAAAAAATGACCAGAGGACCCGGTAATCGATATATGACGCAGCTTCTCTTCAATAAATTAGAACAAAATATATCAGTGACTGATAATCAGTCTCTCATAAGCTTAAACATAGTTCGTCAAAGTTTGTTCAAAATTAAAAGTATGTCATATTTTTAATAAAGATTTTTGGTTAGCACTTAGTCATACGCTTGACAAACTGTCCGTGATTCGGAAACAATTTCGACCAACAATTTTGTTTTTTCCTGACCACAATAATTTAGATTGATTCCTATTTTCAGAACTTTTTAATTCAATGATTTGTATTTTTTGTGGTTTTACCCATTTTAAAAGTCAAAAAAGGCAAAACATATTATCAATGCTCAAATTGGTCAAATGCGAACGTTAATCTGAAGGGCAGGAGATCTTCTTTGTTAATATTGATTCAATTAATATATCTTCTGTATATATACTCGTGCGTATGTTCGGAAAAATGCGAATATTGTTCTCGCATCACTTTTTTTTCAATTTTGTGTAGAACCAAAAAAATTTTTCCCAATCTTTTAAGGTCAATCCCGAGTTTGACTGATGTGAAAATTTTTTGCGGTCAAGCCGACCTCGAATTCCCTTAGTTCCACATAATGTACGGTACTGAATTTACATCTAATATATTGAACAATTCCTGAAGTTTTATAAACTATGACGTACTTAAGAAGACACCGGAAACTTTCTTGAGACGGAAACGATCTGAAAATTCTTTAATCAAATAAACTTTCGAAATCGTTGGCTTTCCAGTCCATACAAATTATCAAACGATTTTGGTGTTAAATAAATTATCTGACAAATATAAGGAATACAATTATAACCATAAAACTTAAATTCTATTATATATTCTGCTCAATCGAAAGTCCGAATGGTTATTTTTTTAAATAGAAAGCCGATCGTTAACCTTTGTGATAGGGTGTTCAAGGGTTTGTCCCATTATGGAAACTATGGCCAATCTAAACATTCGAAAAAAAAATTCTATCAATTTCCTGATGTGGAATTGAAAAATAACTTAAAATTTCTCGAATTTTTTTTATACAACTTTTTGATTGGTCAAAAATGAACTAATCAGAATCGAAAATTTAAGATTGCCAGAATGTTCGTCATAATTCACTCATAAAGAAACCATAAAAAGCTTTTTGGCTTGTTATCATATTTTGCGCAGAAAATGGGGTTGAAATAAGCAATTTTCGATAAATATGGTAATTTTTGACAGCATTTTTATTCGAAAATTGAAGCCTCGGACAGTCTACGTTGTGAACACACAGCGAATATCAGTTCAAGTGAATTGAAACTATCGAAAAATGACAGAAGAAATAATAAAATCAGAACTTTTTCTGATCGGAATAAATATTTACGTTGGTCAACAACTTGTGCGTCGGTACCAAAACATAAAACTTATAAAGACAACAATGAACTGAGATCACATGATATGCCTTGCATCTCAAACTACCTTTCCAGAACTCAAAATTAAAATTCTAGAATTTACAATTAACAATAAAAAAAGTATAAGCTGTCATTTTTCTTAGACAAAAAAATAAATAACAACTGCCTCGGGCTTTTTGTACGGAACATAATTTTTTATACAAGCGTTATTCATTCAATAAAGTCTTTTAAAAGTTTAATGCATATGTGTGATCAGAAGCCACAATGTGGCTGCCACATCATGTATGTCACATTAATCTTGTCGCTAAGTCAGTTTATCACAATAAAAATGTATTTTATATGTCAGGTGAAAGCATTTAGATTGACCAGATCAGATCAATTTGACCCTTTTTATGGTTACTTCATTCAGTTCAACTGTCTTTTTAGACAAATTTTTGTTCGACACGGGCTTTTAGGTACACGTTTTTGTGAGAAAGGTGTGAACTCAAACGAACTTAACAAATGTACTTGAGATCAAAGATAGAACGCTCCCTCATCATTAGATTTTTTGAAAGAAAAAATATTGTCGGCTCGTGTTCAGCAAACAAATTAGGTACACAGCCAAAATTCGCGGTCAGTCACGTGATCCTATTTTATTTTATCATTGTTAATTTGAATCAATAGGATTGAAAATGAATCATCAGAATTGGTTCTCGTTAATTAACTCGAATTTTTCACCGAAAGCTTAAAATTTTGAAACTATTGATATAACAAAAATATTCTATGATTATTATTGATCAATTAATTTTGCCTTATACTGTTGTTAATATTGTTGTAATATTGTTTAAATAATTTTTCAAGATTGTAAAATGATTTCTCACAAGTTCTGCTCTAACCTAAATGTATGTTCACCAAAATCTTTTTCAATAAAGTTTTATAATTATCGAAAAAAATACGCCTAAACGTGTGGGTGATTACCCATAGTTGAAAAAAGTTAAGATAAGACCCTAAAAAACCCTAACCGCCAAAGTAAAGTTAGAAAGCCCCAAAATTTGTTCAAAATTTTCTCAGTTTTAGTTTTGCTGTCATTTTTAGAATAGCCGAAGTTCAAGTCTACTTATTATTTTCTGAACAAAATCTCATTTTTGAAAAATGGTGCATTACCGAAATTTAAAAAAAATAAACATTGTTAAATATAAGACCCTTAGCTTGAAAATGTTTAGTACTTAAATATGTAGGGTCATAAGTTAGGACTCCTAACAATATAAAGGTACAAAGGTATCGAAAGTTAAGGTTCAAACGTAATTTTTGACTCTGACTGAACTTGGCGGCAGTTCTAGTCAAATTGGAGCATCAGCGAAAATCTTGCTGATAATAAGACTAGCTGATTACGATGTTGTTTTGACGTGGAAAGTAGGATAAGTCATAAAAGACCAAAAAGTTCCTCAGAACCACTTTGAATACCTTTATCACAAAAAATTCATCTAAAAGTGCGTAGCTATCAAGTTCATTTTAGTTGGAATAAAGTGATCTTATCAATTTAATTTTGTTGTCGAAAAGTCGAAAAATTTATTGAAATAAAGATAACACGATAAACATTTTTTACCTGTATAAACAGACTGTACAGCCTGAGTTTTCTCGTTTACTGCGTTTTTTTTATTCTTCAAAAATACTTAAGGGGGTTCTATAGGCAAAATGGACTTTTTGAATTGCTTATTCCTCTCGGCATAGACATATATTGAATTTTTTGAAATTTGTATCTCTTTATATAAGTAACCAGGATACGCGGAGATAAAAAATTGTAAAATTCAGTCAATTGGATTTACATTACAAAAGGAGTGGGTGTCGCAAATTTGAGCCTCTTCCAAGGTCCTTTCCCGCCAAACAAGCAAAAGTGATATTCCAAAAATATTTGTTACTAACAGAACCAACCTTCGCGGTAATTTTAAACTTAACAATAATCTGATACAATCCCACCTCCGCCGACACCTACGCTTGCAAAAAGCTTCTTTAAAAGACACGCAGTTAGTGCCTACTCCTTCAATTTTCATCATTTTTTTTTTGTGTCAGGCTCCGGGAAAGCCTTACGAATAATGCAAAAGCGCTTTTGTTTTAAAATTTTGCTTTCAGCGGACAAAAACGCGAAAAAACCAAAAATTAAAATTTTGAAATGATCAGTTTGGGAGGCTCAGGCAAAAGCTATCTCCTCCACCAGTTTGAGAGATATAGTTTCGACTCATACTGCATCTGAAAGCACAAGACTTATTCAACAATAAACTAGAGAGTTTTTTTCGAAATTTTGCTTNTCTAAGATTCGTTTCGGAGAGAATTTGTTTGCCAAATCTAATTGTTACTACCTAGGAAAAAACAAGTTATCTTTAAGACTGGAACAAAAAACCATATTATATGTTCATAACAGCATACAAAAAACTATGGTAGACATCTGCATAATTAAAAAAGCTAAAAGTGATATTTGTGTATTAGAGTTTCTGATTATGCCAATAGATTCAAAAAAACGATCAGAAAATTTTGGACGAGAAATGCGGAAATTTCATAATGCTTTGATTTTTTTAGAGAAATAAATACAAGAATTCAGAAAATAAAGTTCGGACTGCAACTTCCCTAAAATTGGCAAAAATTATTTTTATAAAGGAGATCACAATTAATTGGTTCAAAAACACTAAAAAAAAGCAGAAAACAAACTATTATTAATTAAAAATATAGAGAATACCAGTCTGCGGTCGATGCACCCTTAAACATTATGAATATTTTTTTTCAGCAAAAAAATATATTAATCAAACTTTTTGTTCATATTTTTCTCTTGATTGAGAAAAAAGCATACATAGTTCAAAAAAAGAGATATCATGCCTTTATAAAAAATGTCTTTGGCATCCTATTGTTATCCAAATAATATTTCTATCTACTATCAAAAATATGTTCAACTTATTGATAGATAGTTTTAGTTCATTTAATTGAATCGCGTTAGAAATGAACTTTATAATAATAAATATAATTTTATAAAGTTCCTGAGGTTACTTTGTCTCTAACCGTAGTAAACATATATTATAATTGCACTTATATATTCTGTTATATTTTTGTTAAAAATGGATCAGAGCATTTTGTTTTAACCTTGGAAGTGATTTTTAGCTTGCATGGATTAAGTATTGGGTATGGTTATGCCACAGTCTTTCAGACGTTTATTTATTTTAAAAATAGCGTCATGAAATTAAATTGATCGCAAAGTTAATTTTTTTCTTTGATATAGGTAAATTTTATCATTGATAAAAATGTTCCTTGGGTGAAATTAAAAGCTAAAATATTTTGTGGAAAGAAGAGAAAATTACAAGTTGTCTTGGCTCACAGCGGTTTTTGATTCACGAGCAAGACAAGGTTCAAAAGCCGTTGAATGTATATATTTAGTATCTTAATTAACTTTTGTCGGTGAAAGGATGAAAAAATTAGAGTGAGAATCTGGTCGCTGCTTGTAAAATACAAATTTTTGTAATAAAATAAAGCGCCATGGCGCGCCATACGCGGATGTGTGTTTGAACAAATGAATTTATTACTCAATACTAAAGTTCATGTGTTTATTTTGAATTTTAAGTGATATAACCTGAAGTTTGCTCGGTGAGGACCAAAAATGTGTCCAAAAAGCGGCTGAATGAAAACGCTTTTCTCTGTTATTATTTTTTGTTGTAAATTGCACTATTTGTGGCGTTTTTGCTGCTTCAAAGTCGTTATTTTCACGTTTCCCAAGCAAATACAGTTTTATAACAAATTATTAGAAATCATACTATAATATTTTCTAATTAGAAAATTTCGGATAAGCCTGAGTTTTCTCGTTAGCCTCGCGTTTTTTATCCGCAAATATGAATATGAAGATAAGGTATTTCGGAATTGACTTATCACCAATTGAAAAGGGGAGTGGGTTCTGCAAATTGAGCCTCTCAAGGACATTCCCGCAATGCAAGGTGATTTCCAAAAAACATGTACTAACAGAACCAACCTTCGCGCGTAATTTGAATTTAACATAATTGTACAATCCCACTACCCGACACCTACGCTTTTAAAGCTTCTTAAAAAGACACGCATTCGTACCTACCTTCAACTTTCATCATTTTATTATTTTTTTGCGTGAGGCCCGGAAAGCCTAACAAATATGCAAATGCTTTGTTTTAAATTTTGCTCGGCGCCAAAACAGCAAAAAAAACGCAAACAAAATTATGAATATTTAATGAATTAATTGAAATGTCGCTCATTTTGTTTTCTTTTTGGAGCTACGGTTAAAATTGCACAAAAATCTTAAGAAGTTTTGTTTTACGGAAAAATTGATTTTGAAGCATTTTTCTGGTTTTAAAATTGTCCAAAAATTAGGCTCACAATGAGAAAGTTGCCATGCTTGCAAGAGACGACCGAATGCAAAATTCGAAAAAACTTCTGTTTTTGTCAATACCAAGTCTTTATTCTTTCAGATGCAGTATGAGTCGAACTGTATTCTGCAAATTGGTGGAGGAGATTCAGCTTTTGCGTGAGCCTGCCAAAACCTGATGTATTCAAATTAATTTTTGGTTTTTTCGCGTTTTTGTCCGCTGAAAGCAAACATTTTAAAAAAAAGCGCTTTCTGCAATTATCGTAAGGCTTTTCGAGCCTGACACAAAGAAATTAAAAAATGATGGAACAAATGAGGTAGTATGTAACTGCGTTCATTAAGAGTTTTTAAAAGCATAGGTGTGGTAGTGAGATGAGTATCAGATTCGTTAAGTTTTATTACGGCGAGTCTTAACTCGGTAGCGTCAAAAGAAAACAGATGAGCGCACTTTCAATTGAAATCATAAATAAATCAATAATTTTAGTTTTCGTTTTTTTGCTGTTTTGGGCGCCGAAAACAAAATTTCAAAACAAAAGCAATTTTGCATTATTTGTTAGACTTTTCCGGAGCCTCACGCAAAAAAATAATAAAAAATGATGAAAATTGAAGGAGTAGGTACGAACTGCGTTTCTTTTTAAGAACCTTTTTAAAAGCGTAGGTGTCGGGGTAGGTGGGATTGTATCAGATTACTGTTAAATTCGAAATTACCGCGAAGGTTGGTTCTGTTAGTAACAAATATTTTTGGA
Source organism: Oikopleura vanhoeffeni (assembly GCA_004367855.1). NCBI lineage: Eukaryota > Metazoa > Chordata > Appendicularia > Copelata > Oikopleuridae > Oikopleura > Oikopleura vanhoeffeni. The sequence continues at coordinate 51,115 of SCLH01001676.1, forward strand.
ATATCACCTTTGCTAGTTTGGCGGGAAATGGCCTCGGAAGAGGCTCAAATTTGCGAGACCCACTCCCTTAATGGTCAATATCCGAAATACCTTATCTCATTGATTCATATTTGCGGAATAAAAAACGCAGTAAACGAGAAAACTCAGGCTGTATATCCGAAATTTCTAAATAGAAAACTTATTATAGTATGATTCTAGAATAATTTTTTAAAAACTGTATTTTTCTTGGATACGTGAAAAATAAACCGACTTGACGCAAGCAAAAGACGCACAAAATAGTGCAATTTACAACAAAAATAATAACAGAGAAAAGCGTTTTCATTTCAGCGCTTTTTGGACACATTTTGGTCTACCGAGCAAAACTTCAGGTGATATTCACTTGAAAATTCAGTTACTAATGAACTTTAGTATTGAGTATAAATCATTTGTTACAACCCCGCGATGGCGCGCCATGGCGCATTTAATTTTATTACAAAAATTGGTATTTTACAACGCAGACAGCGCGACCAGATTGTCACATCTGAAATTTTGGTTGCATCGCTTTCAACGACAAAAGTTAATTAAGTCCAAAATTTTTATATTCATACGCTTTTTGGAAACCAATTGTTTGCTCGGTGACTCAAAAACCGACGGTGAGCCAAGACAAACTTGTATTTTCTCTAATTTCCACAAAATTATTTTAGCCTTTTAATTTCAACCCCAAGGAACATTTTTATCAATGATAAAATTTAACCTGATATTCAAAGAAAAATTAACGTTGCGATCAATTTTATTTCATGAGCTAATTTTGAAATAATAAGAAGCGCTGAAAGACTGTGGCTAACCATACTCCAAATACTAGATTCCAGATGCAGCCAAAATACTTCAAGGTTAACAAAGAAAGCTTGATCCATTTTAAACAAAAAATATACAGGATATATTAAGTGAATTATAATATATTTTTACTAAGAGACAAAGTGACCTCAGGTAACTTTTAAATTTATTTCATTATTATAAAGTCCGATTTCTAACGATTCAATTAAATAAACTAAACTATTTACAAGCTAAACTATGTATATAAGTTTACAATATTTTTTGATAGGTAGAAATACTTATTTGGGGATAAACAAAAGGATGCAAGAACACTTGTTTTATAAAGGCTATTGAGATCTTTGAACGATTAAGGCTTCTTTTTCTCAATCAAAGAGAAAAATATGAACACAAGTTTGAATTAATAAGTGCTGAATAAAAATATTCATAATTCGTTAAGAGGGTGGCATCGACTCGGCAGACTGGAGTCAATTTAACTTACGAAATTAATTAGTTGGCTTACTTTTTTCTGCTTAATATCGTTAGCTGAACCAGAATAAATGTGCATCTANGATCTAGAAACCTAATCGGCTAAAGTGTTTTTGAAAACGCGTTGTTTCTCATCGCCCCGGTGTTTGTTTGAGGTCCAAAGTCTTTGCATGGGTGGCATAAGGATATGAAGTTTATTTTTAAATCATTTAAGTATGATCATTTTCAGATAGCTAATCATCGAAGTAAATATAACACAAACGAGTTCTATTTGTTGATAGTAAAATTTTTTTTGGCAAATAGGCAAATTTGGAAAAGAGAGCGAACACCATGTCAGTTTTTATTTTTGAAAAGTATCAAATTTTTTGTCTTCATTTTTGTGATTTGAAATAAAGGTGTCCAAGATAATAGTAAGAAATAGTCCTTAAAACGTGTTTGTTAAGGTAATGAAAAGTATACTTCTTGACTTTCTTCTCGCATTACGAGTGTATTGAAAGTGCATCATGAAATTTTGTCAATTTGCCCACTGTTTTCGAGTTATGGAATTCAAATTCTAAGTTTTCAAAACTTGAACTTGTGGAATCCTATAGTTTTTATGAATATAAACTTTAGTTCCGAAGTTTAAGTCTTGAAAACTTAAAATCATTTTCAAATAAATTTTTGTCAGCCTCTGGTGCATGACAATAGCTTGGTGTTAAGAATAATTTCAAAGCATCTAAAATTTTTTCGAAAATTCGAAAAAAATAAATGATTAACAATCTTCAACTGATTATTTAATTCTTTAGAAGTTTCTGGCTTTGATTTAGAAAAAAAATAAAACAGTACTTTTATTGGTTTCATCGCTGTGGCGTTTTGTAATTAGGCGATGCGCAGGTAAATTCGTTAGGATGCTTAAAAACCAATGAGCGGTTGGTCATTGATGAAGCTTTATGCCCCGAATGTAGCTTATAGGTCTTAAAATCTGTACGAACTTTCTGCTCATCGCTTAGGAAGACAGCGGAGCGACTGTTTCTTCAACACATTACTCAGAAGTCCATTCTGTCAATTCGTGGTTTGAGAAATGCAGTTCAAAGAGTTAAACTATATGGAAAGTAACATATAATTCTGTGTAATTTTTTTACAGTTATTGTCTTGTGGCCTGAGAATCATTTTTCAAACTTATGGTTCATAAATTAAAGCTATTTGAATTCGTTTAATTTGGTTTGGACTTTGTAGATCAGTCGAATCATTCTTTCTTGATTTAAAAGAAAGATTTGATATGATTAACATCAATAATTGCTTGTCTGATACGGGTTCTTTCGAAATGCGAATCACACGGGGGTTAATACTATATCCTCTACACATCAATGATAATGCCTTAACCCGCACTTCCTAGATGATCATGTAGGTGTAAAGAGATATCCTTTATAACACTTTGGGTAGAAAAATGCGTCGGGCGATTTTTCTACTTATTTTGGTCTTGGAAAAATGCTCAAGACATTTTTTAACCAAAGTGTGATGATGGATATTGATAACATTTGCATGTTTTCGGAATGCGCAAAGTGAGGTTTAAATCCAGGACGCAAGTATGTACCACTAATTGATGTTTTAGCTTAATCGTAAGAAATAAATGACAAGCTAATTCGATCAACAAAATTAGCCAATTAATCGTGTTGGGTTTTTCCGTTGAAATTTTCAACGGGTTTATACTGTTGAAGTCTTAAATAAATCAAATTTAAATTCATCCATCTCACCATAGATAGTTTTGTAGTAATTTATTTAAAATCGACAGTCTTATTTAAATAATATGATGAGTCAACGTCAAAAAATATTCCATGAGGTATTGTTGTTTTTTCAGCGATTTGAGTTATGCCAAGTCAGTACAAGATAGTAATTAATAATTTAAATAAAGAAACTATCAGTTGAATATTTTTGATCCGTGTACGATCCATAAATAATGTTCGTTTTTTTTTATCCTGAATATGAAACAATAACCAGTGAATAAAGAGGTTTTGAGAGGGTTTGTCAAAGGGATGATATTGCGTGATTTTCCATCCCCTTTTTGAGTAAAGCATTTAAACGCAAAAAATAGACAAAAAATTTGGATCGGGAATCTCAGATCGGGATAAAATCAGAGCTAAGGGATAACCCGTTAAACCTGATTCCGAGAAAAAATCCTGGCAGTATAGTTAATTTTCCCCAGAAATTTTGTGGCATACTTTTCTGGTAACTTGAATAAAATTTTCTGAGAGATCTGAACTAATTGCCAAAAAAAATTGATAACTCTTGACAATAATTGATATCTGTTATTTGATACTTTAATTCGACTGTTTACGAGGTGTTATATATGACCGTATCACGAAATCATGTTCGTTCTCAAAACGGCAGCAATAAATTGAACTGGGTGCTGTCAACATACCCGTATTTCATACCTCTGGAGTAACCGCTTTCTAAAGGGGGTGGCATCGATCGCAGATTGGTACATTGTTAGAGCGATAAATGAAGAAAAACGAACGGTGAAAATGTTATTTTTTTAATTTTTATCTTCAATAGAAAGGTCCATTCTTGCAACGTTTATAGTTTTTAATTCTTAAGCATGATAATATTGGAAAATAAAAAAACCACTGTTTCAGGTACATCCATTTCCAACTAAACTCGACTAAGTTTTTTTTAAAAGACAATATAAATTCAGACATTGTCGGGTGTGATGCGCTAAAAAATTCTTTGAGTATGAACAGTTTTTTTCCATGAAAAATGGTTAAAATGGCAAAGTAGAGGAAAACCATTTTTGCTGCGGATAAAATTGACCTTTCAATTGCGTTTTAATATGTATAAAATGGGTGCTTATATCTAAGAAATGGCAGCTATAAACTCACGAATTTTATTGAAATTTTTGACCACTGATAAATTTTTTAATATTCTAGTGCCAAAATGGCACTTATCGAAGTGTACCACAGAGTGTTAACAGATTATCGATAGTTAGAATAAAATATCGCAGCGACACTCATTACTTGACATAACGGATATGCTTATAACGGAAGACCTGGCGCGATAATAGTTCAAAGGGCGGCCAGGGATTAAGCGGGGTTATTTTTTTTGCTGTTGGGTCTTGATGTTTTGTGTCGCGTAAAATACTGAACCCTCTTTAAGTCCTTCGCCCTTTGGAAGCTATTTAGTCCGCAGTCTTCCGTCAATATATGAGATATTTAATAGATACCAAACATTTAATATGGTGATTCCGCGCTGATTTTGTTATGGAGAGTTTTCAAAAAATACACTAAGTATAAATTTTGGATTGAGTTGCGAAAATTTTCATACTCTTTTCTAAGAAAAGTGACAAAAAATGAGAAATAAACATATTTGTTTTTTCAAACAGAGTCGAATATGTAGACTGCATGAAAAAGTTAAGTGGCCTATTATTTTGAGTTTTTTCATGAGATTTCGAAAACAAAGCGATGAGAAAAAGATTTTGGACAAAAATCGCGGAAAAATTTTATAATGCTGTTGAACTTTTTTTTGAAAAATTTTTGAAGAATTCAAAAAAATAAGTATTCGGACTGAATCTTCCTAAAATTGGGGCAAAATATTTTTATATAGTAGATGCATCATTTATGCTGGTTCAGCTAAGTATTAAGCCAGAGAAAAGTAAGCCAACTAATTTATTTCGTATGTAATTGACTCCAGTCTGCGCGAGTCGATCACCTTAAGCGAATTAGATATTTTTTCAGCATTATTAATTCAACTTGTGTTCATTTCTTCTCTTGAGTTGAGAAAAGAAGCTTTAATGTTCAAGATCTCAATAGCCTTTATAAAACAAGTGTTCTATCAGAGATTTCAGATGAGTAAAAGAAGACATATTTCTGATGAAAAACGGGCTATTTAGAGAAGAAATCTCATTCAGTTTCTATTTTTACAATAACTTTCAAAGGAATCAGCAAAAAATCCCACAATTTGAAAAAAAAATTTCTGCAAGATGGGTCAAAAACATCGATGCCCATTTTTCACGTTTGAAATTTTTTATTTCAAATCGTTATTTTCAAAATGTTTTTTTGTTATTGTCAATGTTCATTAAAGTAGGGAAAACCTCTAGTTCTGATTGTGTTTAACCTCAAAATACGTTCAAATCCAAATTTTTGTAATTTTAATAAATAATAAGAGTTAAAATTGCTCAAAATGAAAATCTTAAAATTTATAATATTAAAAAGTCAGTTTTATTAAGAATTAGCTATGAAATTTTCATGCACGAATTGTAAAACTTTAGAAAATGCCATAAAGCGCGCGCTCATCTGATCCCTAAAAATGCAAAAAAAACGCCTCAAAATGTAAGTTTCAAAATTCATAATATTAAAAAGTCAATTTTATTGAAAATTGGCTATGAAACTATAATACCTTGAAAAGAACTTAAAACTCTAAAAATGCCAAAACCGCGCCATCTAACCACAAAAAACGCGGAAAAACGCCGAATTAAGCACCCTTTTACCTGCTGAGTTCCAGCCTGTCAAGTGCACAAATTAAGAACTTACGAAAATTCAGTTGCGACAAGCGAGACTCGATGAACATTTAAAACAACAACACAACTATTGTTGGATCATTTAAGTTACGGGGATAAACAGTGAAAAATGGCTTCTAAACAGTCAAAAGTCGTTTCTCGACAATTAAATGCTAAATAAATTGTCAAAAAATTCACGACCTCATTGACTTAAACTCCTAGTCATCAAACCAACTTAAATAAAAGGACAGGATGTTAAGCCAAATTTTGCAATTTCATAGCTATTTATGAAATTGGACTTTAAATATAAAATTGAAAAATGGAATTTAAAACAGCATTTCCGCCATTAGGGATCAGATGAGCGCGCGCTTTAAGCACTCAAGAGTTAAGAATCGTCATGAAAAATCATCGCCTAATTCATAAAATACTTTAACAATATTAAATTTGAAACTCATTAGGGCGATTTTTGCTTTTGGGATCAATACGTCGCCCTTCATGACATCTAAGTTACGGATTCGTGCAGAATAAATCATATCTAATCCAATAAAACTGGGGACTAAAAAATCTTATAATGAAAAAACTTGGCAGAAAATCCTTTACAAAATAGGAACTAAAAGTGACTTATCGAAGCGAGATACTCGCACGCTCAATCCCTAGATTTAATTTTAGTCAATTTAAACTTTAATTATTTATAAAATCAAGTTACAAAAAAATTTACTTGGGTATGAAAATCAATACGATTTTTATCATGCTTAACTCCAAATTGGCGGATCATCTATTCAAAACAAACCCTCATTCTGCAATTTGCACAAATAGGTAAATTGGGGCCCCCTAAATATTGGTTTTCCTTGTCAAACCCTCCCGAAATACCTAAACCCGGGAAGGTTCAATAGTCGAAATCTCATCACTCATTCATTGTTAGTTCCACTCGAAATGTAATATCTACCAGGACCGTTGAGTGGTAATACAACTTTAAAACGTCAACGATAACATTCAATAAATTCTAGAAAAAATATCTTATGCCTCAGAAAAACCGAAAGGTTCAAAATTCGGATATGCCCAACCGTGATTAAGCAAAAAACAAAAAGTTTGGGAGTCCTACAAATGACTTGGTGAATCTAATATCGATTTAACACTTACTTCAACATATCACCTCACAAAACATTTAACCAAGATTGAACTTGGTTTGGCAATCATTAAAGGTAGATAAAGAAATTTGTATCTGAAACTATCAATAAGATCCGTTAGTTTCTGATAAAGTAAGTCGAAGAAGTCTGTGGAGTAACACGAATCTTATAGCTAAATCGAAGACCGGGGTCATTATCACAAATTTTGAAATTCAATTTAATACGCCGAAAAGCTTCAGGGCAATAACTTTCCGTAACACCAATCTCCAAAAAATTTCAAAGAATCGCCAGTTCGTATCGAAGAAATTTTGGGGAATTTTTCCAACGCATGTCAGCCAACCGTTAAAAGAAAAAAGGTACTTTTGCGATTGGGAAATCCTCTGCCCATCTCAGACAATCTATCAATTCAATAAGAATCAATTAAAAATTCCCATTTTCATAAATATTTCAGTTTGATAAAATATGAATGTTTTACGTTAAAAGGCTAAAGCAACTGGACACAAAGCAACGGGCTGATTGAAATGACCGATATTCTTTCTTTATTAATTGCCGGCTTTGATATCACCGGCGGTAAGAAAAGGGTGGTAAAACGCGGCGATGTATCAGACACAATTCTAGGTCAGAAAAAAAAACGAACTATTTCAATGTTTAACTTATGGTATCAACTGATCATTATATTCAGGAAAATCATTAAGATCTTCCGAAAATAATCGAAAAAATATTTTTCTGTCATCTTTTTAACCATAAAACTGAAAATAGGAATTGGTCTGGAAATGAATGAAGTTTAGGACCACATAGAAAGAGTCTCGAAAGAGCAAAAATACAAAAATCTTAAAACCAACAACATTCTACCGGAAACCAAGCAAGTATGTTATGATACGTTTTAAATCAAAACAATGTTATTCATATTCAAAATCAAAGTCAAGGACGACTAATCTGAACTTGAATCAGATAAAGCCTAATAAATTTTCGGATTACAAATTGATTAAAAAATAATAAAAAATTGCGACAAAGTTATCAAAACAATATCAAAAAAACGTCTGTAAAGTTGAATTACATAACATTTCGCAAAATATTTAACAGGTTAACCGATATTTCAATTTTTAGGGACCCTTTATAAAATGTTCGTTAGTCTAGATGAAACTAGAATAGAATCCACATAGTATATGCGATGAAAAAAAGATAGTCTTCGGTAAGTCTTTTTGCTCGATCTTGGCTGCATCCGGCCTCTGCCACTCGACGCCATCAACCCGAGCCGGACGCCCGGTGACGCTCCTCTCCACAAAACGAAAGAAGCAATTTAGGATATTATTAATATTCAAAGAATCAAAGATGAAATCCTAATTTCTCCAAAAGTTTGTGGCAGATGAAAGTTAATTGTTGGGGCCACAATTTAAAATAGGCAAACGTAATGATATGCGATAATTAAATTGAAGGTTCATGCAGGACCAAGCATCGAAAAAAAAGCTTCGGGTCACAACAAATCCTTCTGGTCTAAAATAATTAAAAAATTACTTTTGAAAAGAACACGAAAATAGAAATTAGCTGGTTAGTCAAGAACACATCATAATGGTTGATACTGATAACCCCAGATAATTTCAAAGTCTAAATTCGAACATTCTTGGAGAAGGTCACACCCTAAGCTAAGAAACAACAAATACAAAAACACAAAAATTGGAACGACAGGAACAAAAAATTTGAAGTGGTCAAATCCTTCGGGAGCCAAAACCACGACTTAGCGCGAATGACAAAAAAAGTCAGAGGGTGGACGAGCAGAAGACAATGGAAGGCCTGGTCCCCCGGCTCTGTCCTGAACGTTATTCAAAACTTGAATCCCACCAATAAGGGCGAGATTTTAGATTATTTTAAAGAATATTAACCAAGTCTAACAAACACAATAAACCTATTTAGACAATTGAACTATTGGATTACAAAAAAAATATCGAAAGTGACGGAATAAAGTTAGATAGATACAAATTTTGCAAAATTGCGGGTATGTTAATAAAAATAAAGGTTGAATCTCCCAATGATCAAAAACCATCAAATGAAGCTGTCATTTCAATAATTATACAATTTACTTGATCAATCACAAAAAAATAAATCCATTAAGTTCAATAGATTTCTGATCAAAGGAGTCCATTTCAAACATGGAATACACCAAACATCTGGTCTCCAAAACAGAATGACTGCAATTCAAACAAACTACTAACCAATCTCGTAACCTCCAAAAACTGAGCGAGAATGACAAAAGTAGGTGAAAGGCGTACAAGAGGAATGCAGAAACAACTTCAAGGGGGCGCACTTTGACAGTCAAAAGAAAACAAAGAGTCCAACTTAAACATAAATTAAAACACCATAAAATATACCTAGATAAAAAAAATAATCCTCTCACGGCAAAATAAAGCTGATCTGAACTTTGGGGGAGTTAGAAAAAAGATTAATCAAACAATAATTTTCAATAACAACTCGGTGAAATTACTCGGCATTCCTAATGATCTAAATTACCTCGGTTGCAGTCAAAGCCTTTTTGAGATTTCGAATTACCCTAAAACAAAAGAAATGCTCGGACAAAAAAAATATGTTAATTGTTCAATTTCACCAAAAATATAATTCTATAGTTGCTCCACTAGCTTTCATCGCAAAGCTCATTAAATCATCAAATTAACAAGAAAACATTCAAAAAATAGAATCCTAAGACTAGTTTTCCGAAAAAAATTAAATAACTTAGCCTAAACGATGCAAATCTTATGTTCGATAACTCAACAATCACAAACTCGTCGAAAAGTCAACTAAAGTCATATAAGGCGAAATGTAAAGTGAGAGAGAGACATTCAGAGCCAACTATTAGTTATCGTAGGTGCCTGCGACATTATGCGACTGTAGAAGGTAGTGCCAGAGCGACAAGTCAATCCTAGCTTTACTGAGATTTTCCTTCAAATACCATCAAGCTAATCTGTGGCAATTCAGAAACTCCAAAAAAGAAAAACATTCTTTACATTTCTTATTCTCTTTATTGATTATAACAGTGAACGTCAAACAATAAAAAACATGGCAACGAGCGAATGTCCAAAAATTTGGGAAAATGCCACTAAATGCATCAAATATGGTACTGCAAGGCGCTGCCCGGGAAGATTGTTATGAACCGAAAGTAGCATGTTTCTGAAACATCAGTCAAAGAACAAAATTCCAATTGGAAACCACCGGTTATCGTTTAGATAAAAAATGTTGATGAACTCAAAAATATTGGAAAGAAATTCGCTTCCATTCCTTGAAAACATAAAAAAGAAAAAACGTGATGAAATACAAAAAAAATTAAACTTAAATTTAAGAGTATCGCCAACATAAAATAAATGTATAAAATTTGAAAAATTATTTTGTAACGTTGCATTGGGAAAAATAATAGAAGTGAGAAATTCGAACAAAAACAAGTCCATTTGAGATCTTCCTAAATAGCCCAATGTCCTAAAATGAGCCTGTCACACTTAAGAAATTCTAGAACAAAAAACCTGTTAGTTATTTCCACTCAATAATTACTATCATAGTCAACGTTTCCTGGTAAATGATTTGTTCAAGAATAAAATAATTTCTAAAAAACAAAAATGCTATATGCATTATTAATCTTTTATCACGACTCCGTAATATGAAAAAAAATATTTCTTCGAAAAAAAGCTTTGGTANATTTTAACTCTTATTATTTATTAAAATTCAAAAGTTACAAAAATTTGGATTTGAACGTATTTTGAGGTTAAACACAATCAGAACTAGAGGTTTTCCCTACTTTAATGAACATTGACAATAACAAAAAAACATTTTGAAAATAACGATTTGGAATAAAAAAACTAAAACGTGAAAAATGGGCACCGATGTTTTTGACCCATCTTGCAGAGATTTTTCTTTAAATTGTGGGATTTTTTGCTGATTTTTTTTAAAGTTATTGTAAAAATAGAAACTGAATGAGATTTCTTTTCTAAATAGCCCGTTGTTTCACCAAAAATATGTCTTCCTTTACTCATCTGAAATCTCTGATTTAAAACCAAAAATTAATAATGATTTTATTGTCGATCAAGAACTCATATCACTTTTTAATCAGAATAAAAAATTTTCCATAAAAAACTATTAGATGTCGCAGGAGGCATACGGGATCGCAGTGGGATTTCAAACNCTAATTCTTAATAAAACTGACTTTTTAATATTATGAATTTTAAGATTTTCATTTTGAGCAATTTTAACGCTTATTATTTATTAAAATTCAAAAATTACAAAAATTTGGATTTGAACGTATTTTGAGGTTAAACACAATCAGAACTAGAGGTTTTTCCCTACTTTAATGAACATTGACAATAACAAAAAAACATTTTGAAAATAACGATTTGAAATAAAAAAATTCAAACGTGAAAAATGGGCATCGATGTTTTTGACCCATCTTGCAGAGATTTGTTTTCAAATTGTAGGATTTTTTGCTGATTTTTTTTAAAGTTATTGTAAAAATAGAAACTAGATTATTTCTATAAATAGCCCCGTTTTTTCACCAGAAATATGTCTTCTTTTACTCATCTGAAATCTCTGATTTAAAACCAAAAATTAATGATAATTTTATTGTCGATCAAGAACTCATATCACTTTTAAATCAGAACAAAAATTTTTGCATAAAAAACTATTAGATGTCGCAGGAGACATAAGGGATCGCAGTGGGATATCAAACTTTTAAATCGAAAAAGCCGATCTTTTATCGCAATCTTATACCTTGGCGCATAGATACGGATCTGTTTTTTGATTATATATGTTGCCGTTGAGTAGAGTAGACCGAGGCTTTTAGGCTATTCCCGGAGCGACCAACTTCAATTTTGCTCATGATTGGCTAACAGAACATTTTTCAATGACGAAATTGTACAGGGTATCACGTTTTTACTATAATATTGAATTTCGGGGTAAGATGAATTTGCTTATGAATTATAATGTTGAGATTTTCCATTTATTTTTAAATGTTTTCTTCAAGTTTGGATAATCCCCCTTGGACCGTAGTTTTTTCCTTTAATTTTAATTTCAATTTTTGGGTTGAGAACCGAAAAAGACTAATCAAATCCGGGCAGAACTCGCTGCTCCCTCTCTACCACGCTTAGTAAACTAAAAATTTCATTTCGATCACGTGACACAAAAAGTAAGGTCCCAGTCGAAAAAAACTAATCCCTTTTATCCCTGCCCACAAAAACTCCATTCTGATAACNTAACGCGACACAAAAAGTCAAGACCCAAGCAAAAAAAACTAACCCCTCTTAATCCCTTGCCGCCCTTTGGAACTATTATCCGCCAGTCTTCCGTCATATAAGATATCCGTATGTCAACTAATGAGTTGGTCGCGCGATTTTTATTTCTAAACTATCGATGAAATTTTTAACACTCTGTGGTACACTCGATAAGTGCCATTTGGCACTAAATATTTAAAAATTTTATGCTGGTCAAAAATTTCAAATAAAATTGTGAGTGTTATAGGCGCCATTTCTTTAGATAGTAAGAACATTTTTAATATTAAAACGCAATTGAAGGTCAATTTTTATCTCAGAGAAAATTGTTTTCCTCTACTTTTTGCCATTTTTAACCATTTTTCATGGGAAAAAAACTTTCATATCAAAGAATTTTTAGCGCATAACACCCGACAATGTCTGAATTTATATTGTCTTTTAAAAAAAACTGTAGTCGAGTTTAGTTGGAAATGGGATGTCACCTGAAAAAGTGGTTTTTTTAATTTTCCAGATATTAGTTAGTGCTTAAGAATTAAAAACTATAAACGTTGCAAGAATGGACCTTTCTATTGAAGATAAAAATTAAAAAAATAACATTTTTCACGTGTTTTTACTTCATTTATCGCTCTAACAAGTACGTACCAATCTGCCGATCGATGCACCCCCTTAAGAAAGCGTTACTCCAGAGGATGAAATACTGGGTATGGTTGACATCACCCAGTTCAATTTATTGCGACCGTTTGAGAAGAACATGATTTCTTGATACGGTTAATATAACACCTCGTAAAAGTCGAATTAAAGTATCAAATAACAGAATTATCAATTAATTGTCAAGAGTTATCAATTTTTTTTGGCAATTAGTTCAACTTCTCCTCAGAAAATTTGATTCAAGTTACCAGAAAATATGCCAAAAATTTTCTGGGGAAAAGTTGAACTTATTGCCAGGATTTTTTTCTCGGAATCAGGGTTTTAACGGGTTATCCCTAGCCTGATTTTTTATCCCGAATCGAGATTCCTGATCCAAAATTTTTTGTCTATTTTTTCTTAAATGTTACTTAAAAAGGGGATGGAAAATCCACGCAATATCCATCCCTTTGACAACCCTGCTCAAAACCGTCTTTATTCAACGGTTATTGTTTATATTCAGGATAAAAAAACGAAATTTTTAGGATCGTACACGGGATCAAAATTTCAACTGAATAGTTTTTTATTTAAATTATTAATTTATATTTGAATACTGACTTGGATAACTCAAAATCGTGAAAAATAACAATGACCTCATGGAAATATTTTTTGTCTTTTGGAGCTATCATATTATTAAATAACTGTCGATTTTAAATAAATTATACAAAAACTCATTATGGCGTGGATATCGGATGAATTTAAATTTGATCTTATTTAAGACTTCAAAGTATAAACATCCGTTGAAATTTCAACGGAAAAAACCAACACGATTAATTTTGCTTACATTTGTTGATCGAATTAGCTTGGTCAAGTTTATTTCTACGATTAAGCTAAAACATCAATAGGTGGGATACAGTACTTGCGTCCTGAGATTTAACCCTCACTTTGCGCAGTTCGAAACAGGTGCAAATTTATCAATATCCCTTCATCACACTTTGGTTAAAAAATGCTGTTGGGAGATTTTTCCAAGCCAAATTATAGTAGAAAAATCTCCCAACAGCATTTTCTACCCAAAGTGTGATAAAGGGATATCTCTTTAACACCTTAATGATCATCTAGGAATGTGCGGGTTAAGGAGTGTTATCATTGATGTGGTAGAGTGATATTAGTTTAACCCGTGTGTTCGGCATTTCGAAAGAACCCTGTAGTCAGACAAGCAATTATTGATGTTAAAAATCATATCAAATTTTCTTTAAATGCAAGGAAATAATGATTCGACTGATNCCCCAGCACGTTTTCTGTATTGCTTAAGTGACTCTGGGCCACTCAAAGATGGCGGATTTTCAAGTTCAGCATATAGTTTCACTAAATTTTTGGCAGTGAGATGCGCGGAACTTACGCAATATGGCGCGGAAAATAGATTATGTTCCCCATACGGGGATACTAAAGCATATCTAATGCTGGCTATTTGTGTCGAGGCAATGAAAAACCAATTGCAAAGTAACAAGTGGTGGGCCGAAATAATAGTAAATAAAAATTTATTTTATCCGAAATATAAATTAATTTATATAAATTATTTTTCAATCAAGCAAATAATACACTTTAAATAGTGTCTAAAATTTTTTTTATGGAAATTTTTGGTACATTACAAATAAAATCAGCTTAGCTGAAACTGAATTAAATTCAATTATTTCGATACATAAAAACATTAACTATTTAAAATATTTAAATAAAAAGCTTATCAAATAAGCAATATCCTGAATAAAATTCAGATTATAAATTTTCATAATTTTATCATATTTTTTTAAAAAACAAAAACTAATTTTTGGATTTGGCAGATTTTCAAAAATTTAAAATTAGTAATTCAAACAGCCAAGCTGAAACTGAATTAAATTCAGTTATATAACCTTTTTATAAAAAGAGCCTAAAAATAATTCAAAATTATAAGTTAAACTTATATATTTTTTGCGAAGAAAAATTTAAAATTAGTAGCTTTAGAAGCAATTTTTGGAAATAAATAAATTACCTGTAAAATCAGATGATTCCCGTCTTTTTTACAATGATGGATATAATCCAAAATCTTCCCGCCGACCAAGATAAGTGGAATAAATTCTCTCTTTTCGACCTCCAACTGGAAAATTTTGAATTCGTCATCTGATACAGAGGCGCGTCGCAAAGCCACATTTTTGTAAATAAATCGTTTTCTAGAAAAACAATTTAAAAAAAATAATCCCATTTTTTCGATTTTCTTTCCAAAAATTTAAAAATTCAGATCAGAAGCTACCCAATGAGTAGCCAATTTCAAATTTGCCTACAAATGCGAGTCCAGCCAAGTTTGAAAATTATTTTGGCTCAGGGAAATTTTTTACCTACTAAAGACGTCATCGACGGATTAGCAAGTAAAGAGATAGAACGGGCACAATGGCCACGCGAAATACGCACTTTGGACGCAGAGGACGAATTTTGCACGGGTTTTACACCAGACCCAAAAGCCCTGACAAATTTAATCGACGCCTGTCGAAAGTTGGAGCGATCTACAAGAAGCCCAACTGACGCAAAGGACCAATCAGATTCACTGGTTACGGTCCTATTATCTGACGGAACTACCCGTAGTTTCCGCATTGACGAAAATAAAACACCCGTTGCGTGCCAAAATCCGGGTTGGGTGTCATTTTTAAAGATAATCGATTATCGGTAAGAAAATTTCTGAGAAATAAAAACTTACTTTAACCAATTCGGTTTTCTCCGATTCCATCCTTCATATGATATTTGGCAAATCTTGCCATCCGGATATCTAATAAAATAAAAGTTACACCATTTCTCTGACGATCGCCGCATAATTTTCTCATTTAAAATTTGACCAAAAAATAAGATTTAAATTAATATTTAATTCAAATTACAAAATGTTACAGTTACTCAAGTATCAGCCAATCACAGGCTTTAAAATTAAGCAAAGGCTTTCAAAAAGTCTAAATTTACATAGATCATGGATTAACTAAAATTATCAAATAAATTACGATTTTAAATCAACCTTCCGATAAAATCGGGTCTTTTACATATTTTTTTAATAAATTTTAGGAAACTAGTTACCTAATTCTCACTACAGCTGAAGGCATAATATCTAAATTTGAAACAATCGTAGAAATTCCCAAAAATAAAATTTTTTAAATCTTTTTCGAAAAATTGCCTCGTTAATCGCCTGCTTTTATATAAAACGATAGGAGAGTTTCATTTTTAATCAAGAATTCTCATGAAAAAAGTGAGAAAGCCAATTATCAATAAACTTTCCAACATATTATTTTCAATATATTTTCGATAAATTTTGGCGCCAAAAATATATCAATCATTTTTTGGCGCGTAAAAAAATAAGAAATTTTCAAAAAGTTTTTTTTTCAAATAATAACAAAAAAATGAAAATTTTTTTTTCCAAATTTTAAATTTTTAAGAGCAATTGAGGAATCTTTTTGCGCGGACCCATCGCAAACGCACAAATCGGATACTTATTCGACCGATACACTGGTCAAATCACTCCAACGTTCCGAGGGGCTTTTATGGCAGCGTGAAACCAACGACCAATACCACAAAAGCCCAACCAGTTCGACAAAGTCTTCAAAACCTTACCAAAGATCTCCCCCATCTTTGGAGTTTTTGCCTCCTTATGAAAGAGGCCAACGAAATTATGAAACGCCAAGACCTTTTGACCGGGAATATCAAGATTATCGCCGTTTTGATCAGCAGTTATCTCCAAGAGAACGACAAGACATGCAAAAGGGGCAGAAGCGTTACAGACAATAAAAAAAAGTATAATTTTTTCACAAAATTTTTTTCTGTTATCAAAATTTTAATTTTTTAATAAGTGGGACTGAATTAAAATAAATTAATAACTTAAATTATTTTCATAATCACTTGATGTGTCACGGTAACTTTACTTACCGTTAATGATAAATCTAACAATTTATCAATTTTTTGGGGGGAACATCATCATATGCCACTCAGTCCACACGCGTTAATCAGATTAACTATTGCTGACTGAGTCGCAGATGTGTGGCTATAAAGTGGCGCTACCGAGACACCTACGCAATTATCAGGGTTAAGCTTATTCTAGTTTTTTGAGTTTCATAAAATAAATTATAGAAAAGCTACCGGTAAAGAAAAAGGAAAAATATATTTTTTAATAAACTAAAAACTATTTTAGGGTTAATTTATTTACCTCAGAGAAAGAAACGACCAAAAGAGACTACGTCTGCATCACCGACGGTTTCCTCCTCCTCCTCCCTCTACACCTGCCTAGCAGGTTGTGAGCAGCAGCTGGAAAACCTTAGGACGCCGTTTTCCGCTAAGCGGACGCCGCTGGAGAAACAGAAATTGGATTTCCGTGTTTCCGCTACCAAACTGTGCAGTTCGATTTCTTCTTCCTTTTGATTAACTTTATTTCTAAAATAAAACTTATTTAAAAGAGAACAAGTGAGCTCAAAGCTCAAAACCAGTTTAGCCTTTTTACCGGACACACCGGCCAAAACCGGAAACGGAAGCTTCTGAGAATCTCCCTAGATTACTCAGCTGTTTCCGACTCAGGTGCCGGAGTTGGGTAAAACGGCAAACTACGTTTCACAAATTCATTTAGCAGGTTTTAACTCGACTCAAGCTAAGCTTGTCGGTTACTACGGCTCAATTACATTTCGGGGATTAGGATCTTGCCTGGTAAGGGTTTTAGTTTTGATCAGATTCTCGAACAAACCTCTGGAATCTGACCAAAAGCCCTGGTTGAACTTACACTACTTACGTGGAGTCTGAAGTTCTGTATTTTATACAGTAGAACTCATTTTTGCCTTCGGGGATAAAGTTCGGCCAGTTTAAAATTTACTTATCAGTTTTGAAAACCAAGATTTTTTAATCTCCTTTTTACATATTTTTAAAATAAGAAAATTTATAATAAAATAAAAATCCAAAAAAATATACCCATATAGTCTTTTCTATACGTTTTCAACAAAAATCGAACCTCCGATAAATATTACGAAAAATATACAAATTAAATTTGTTTTTCTAAAAAATTAACCCGGTAATGGCGGGTTCGAGTTTGAAAATGGAAAAATTACGCCTGGAAAATGTTTTACCTATGAAAACAGGCCCAGGAACAGCTACATTTTTAGCCAGTAAACAAACTTTATGGCCCATTGACTTAGCAATATGTAATACAGCCCAAAGTGACGGCTATATTAAACAATGGCTCACTGGGGTTGCAAAGGCAGTTAACCTTTGGTCCGATAAAAATTGCGCCGATTTTGGGTTCAAGTTTACTGAAGCAAATTGGACCTGGCGGCTAGACCGCGCTCAAAGTCGCGAACTTTTTGAAGGCCCTGATGACACTTGGGGCATACCCGATTCATTATCTATGCTTTACGAGTGGGTAAAAAATGGGCGTTTTTTAGATACCGCGCTTGAAGACTTAGAAATGAAAATGACAACCCCTACACCTCCGACTTTTTCGTATACTTTAGAAAAGGTGGATACAGGGGGAATCGAAAAAGCGATAATAGCTTATTTTTGTGGACCAAATAAAAGCTCGAAAGTAGAAAGTTTGGACAAACTTTTTGAACCGGAAACGGTTGAACAATTACGGGCTTGTATTAAAAATGGTTTTGAGCTTGTAAATGATTTACTGCCAAAACCATGGTCACAAACTTTTTTTCGGGGAGGCTACCCAAGTTGGGCGGCTTTTAAAAATGTCATTATAGGACAAGTCGTGAAAAGTAAAAGGTCCAAACCTTGCCTTTTGCAGCTACGAGGGATTTTTTCGGATGTCGGAAAAATCTCCAACTGTAAGACTGACAGCCTCGTGTTGGCCATAGCAGAGGAACTGGAGGAACATTTCCGGTCATATGACAAGGTTACATACTTGTCAGAAAGTCAGCATCTAAAGCGAACTTTTAAAGGGCAAGAAAATTATACACCGTTATGGAACCATACGGCTATAATGCTTACAATTCTGAATATTTCAAATTCAGATTACACTAAAGTTTTGACCCGACTAGCTGCACATCTGACCAAAGAATTATGTGAGCTAGACGTAAATGACGTTTTAAGCAATAAAACGTTTGTTTACGATATTATCGATAAGCAAAAAGGTGCCTCCCTAGCTTTCGATAGAGACGAATACCGCCAGGCCTTTTTAGAAGGTCCTGAAAATGTCGCTAAGCGATATAATGATTTAATCACAAATAATATGCGGTTACATAACCGCACAATGCCGCCAAATAAGCATCAGTCAGCTGTCCGAATTAATGCTGTAGCAACAGATTCATCTAATGAATCTGAAGATACAGATGTTTTTACTTTCTGTTTTGCGGATCTCGAAAATGATGATCTAGAAATTTTGGAAGCTGAGTGCGCTTATTTAGCGGCATTTTCGCGGAAAAACGAACCCCGATTTCAACAACGACGATCTCGTTTAAAAAACGCTGTAGATCGCCGTGGCGGAAATCGGGGCAATCGCTCTTTTCCACGAGGACCACCACGTGGTCAATATCGCGGTCAGTCTCGCGGGCGGTCGAACCGGTCAAACCGGTCTCGCGGTTTTGGAAACGGGCCTTATAAACAAGGTAACCGCCCTGCAGCTAGAGGAGGATTTAGAAGCGCTGAACATTTTGACCAAAACCCCATAGGGGACACAAATGGTCATTACGGTAATGAAAATTTCGACCAGCGCACACAAAATTATCAAGGTAATTTAAAAAAATTTAATTTTTTTCAAAGAAATCCGGTATTACCGACAATAAATAATTTTTCTTTTCAGAATGGAACGAGCCGGGATAAAGCTGAAAGCTTTTGTGCACCTTCTTTTAATTCTGTTAACTACATGTACAAGTATAAGGCTACTACTTATTACAATAAAGTTTTCGAAAAGGCAAAAAATAACAGTCCCAGAATCCTAGCAAAAGTTGCTGGAGTACCGGTCACAGCGGTCGTTGATACTGGTGCTGATACTAGTCTCATTCATCTTGACCTCTTGAAAATGATACCAGCCTCAGCATTACAGTGGGGTAACCCTAATAGGGTCCCTAAAAAAGCCATTTCCTGTACAGGAGGGCAAATTGTACTTCATGACCGACCGGTCTCTTTGACGCTAGCATTCAGGGACTTTCGTATTGTTTTTAAAGACGCAATAGTTTTTACAAATAAAGGTGCGAATATAAGACAAATTCTTATCGGTAACAGTGATTTAGCAATTAACGAGATCGAATACAAAATTAAAAACGATATTACATCCCTAAAACTGAATGGTCAACCTGTTCCACTTTTTGAAAGCACCACAGTTTTGGGATATAATGGGGTAAAAACAAGTGAAAATTTTCTTCGGCCTAAGGCCGAAAATACAGGCCGAGAAGTAAAAAATGGAAATTTTGATGAGATATCTCAGAGATACTCAATCACTAAAAATATAAGAGAATGGGTTATCACCTGTGATGGAGTCAGAAAAGGTTTTGAAAACCGCATTTTTTATGACCTTCGGGAACCCAAAGATGTTGATCAGGAGTCATTAATGTTAGTCAGAGGAGAGACACCCATACAGGAAAGTTTTGATGATATTCAAACTAAAAATAATTATAAAAACGGGGTTTTTCCACAGTGGGAAGCTTTTTATTCGGATAATCCGAAAATTGACACAAAAAATATTCTAACACAAAAACATCCGGCGTCTAAACCCCTTTGGGAACGACGGATGGAACTCCTTCTGGCTCATGCCAGAAATACATATTCTTTAAAAGAGGCCAAATTTGACCCTGAAGGTTCTTTTAAAAATTTAAATCGAAAGGGGGACGAAGGTCTTGAAAACGAGCTGAAAAGTATAATGGAAAAAAGAAAAAAAGTATTTCGTATGGATATAGGGACGGTCCCGGATAAAAATTTTGAAGTTCAAGGTCAAATTTATGGTGAACTTTGCACAAATAGCTGCCGCAATTATTACGCTTCGATGGACCCTAAAACCCTGGAGGCCTTACGTTCTAAATTAGATTTAGAAATAGCCCTAGGGGTTTTAGAACCAGCCAATCAAAGCGTCGTAAAAAATATTTTACCTATTTTTGCCGTTGGCAAACGTGCTGAGGACGGAAACATTGTTTTAAACAGTTCGTCCGTACGCATCGTTGCCAACTGCGCTACTAGTGTTAACGGCGCTACCGTATATAAAGCCCGCCAAGCGGACGATATATCGGAAGTGATCCGGACCGTTACACCATATACAAAAGATGGGTACGTTATAGTCTTAGACTTGACCCAATCTTTTTATTCTTTTCAGCTCGCTGAACATTTAAGACCCTATTTTGTGGTTCAGCACCCAGATTACGGGTTATTCCAGTACACCAAAATGCCACAAGGATGGATCCAATCTCCCTCCCAATTACGCTGTTTTTTACAGCAAATTTTATGGAAACATAAAGATAACGTTAGGCGTTACATGGACGATATAATTATTTATGCATCGTCCAGGGAGGAGTTGGTTCGCGTTTTTGATGGGGTTTTGGCGACACTGGAATACCATGATTTAAGAATTAATGGCAAGAAAATGACGGCTCTAGGTACTTCTTACAGTATCCTAGGCCGTCGGATTGAAAATGGCCGCGTTTTTGCTTCCCCCCATATTATAGAAAATTTGAATAGGTTAACCACGGAGGGAATTATCACAGTAAAAAATTTAAGAGGCGCTATCGGTTTAATGAGTTTCATTTCCGAGTTCTGTCCTTTTTCGGCCATGGTCCTAGACCCGATTCGAAAATTGGCAGTAGGGAGCAGCAGTGACCGCGTCATCTGGACAGATGAATCAAAAAATGATTTTAAAAAAGCAATTGCTGTTCAAAATGAGCTTATGGCCAAAAGTCCGATTCGTCCCGATTTGGAAATTTTTTTGTCTGTTGATACGAGTTATGCCGGAACCGGAGCTGTTTTATATCAGTTCGACCCAGTCGAAAATAAACGATTGTTTAACGGTTTTTTTTCAAAAAAAAGGACTGTCGGTATGAATAAAACGCTCCCCGGTTCCTGCATAATTGAGCTCCAAGGCATTTGTGCCGCCTTACTATATTTCCTACCACATATAAATAATAGTGGTCACCGGGTTACAGTACGTACCGATAGCAAATCGACAGTTATGCTCTATGAGCGAATGCGACGTGAAGGTATCCCATCTGATACGAATCTTAAAATTAACTCTCTTTTTGCACAAATGTTAGTACAGAGTTTTAGAATGATTCACGTCGCAGGAAAAGACATACCGGAAATCGATTTTATGTCTCGCCACCTGCCTTTTCTTAAAGAAAAAAATGAGACTGAATGCGATCGTAACTGTCCGGTATGTCAAGCTGTCGATTTGGAAACGGACGCTACTGATTTTTTTAATCATGTGGCAAATCTGTCAGACAAAATCGATGAGCAATTTCATCGAGCCGAGCCGGATTTTGAGGAAATTGTAACTTTTAATCAACTCATGACCTTTTTCGAGGACATTTTAGGCGACCCATCTGATTTTGAATCAGAAAGAGTCGAATTTCGCCGCCTTGACGGATCCGTAGATTTCGGTTTTTCCGACAGATTAGGCATTTACAGCCCAAATTCTAACCCTCTTAAATTTTGTTCTAGTAAAGCGAAACCAGAAAAAGTAAAATTAAGGGCTTTTTCAAAAATTGACCATAATCTCGCCGAATTACGCCAAGATTTTGGTCTGTTACGCGACTGGCAAAGTGAGGATAACCTTTACAAACAGGCGCGTGTACTTATACTTGAAAAACAAAGGGGGGTTGTGATTGATCCAGCAAGACCCAAAAAGTTTCCGGCCCTGAGCACGATGTTCCGAACACGTTCTGTGGATGATCAAGGACTAGTTTGTCTCAAAAGAATGGATAAAGTATCCGATGTCGAGAGAACTATAATTGATCTCCCACAGAAGCGCGCTCGAGACATTGCTCAGGCAGCCCACAACAGTTTGGGTCATACTAGTATGAATCAACTAATGCTAGCTTCAGAACGTTTTTTCAAAGTAACAGGCCTGAAGCTGGCAATATCGGCTAGGGTTGGCGCATGCCAAGGATGCCTAATGTTAAAACAGGATCCAAAAATTTTTAAGCCTATGAAAGAAATAAAATTGCCAAAAAGTATTGGTGAGGTAATACTTATTGATGAACTGCACCATTTTCGAGCCCCAAAAAAAGGGGAAAAGAATTTTTCTGGAAAATGGAGATGGCTATATGCCACAGAAAGCATTTCTCGATTTTCCAAATTATACGTTATCCCAGGGGACTCGATGACTACTTCAAAACTTGTAAAATTATGTGGTCAAATTAGAGACGATTTTTGTGCAAGATTTTTAGATACCACCGAAGTGGTATTCAGATGTGATAGCGCGTCTCCGCATGTCGGAGCCGCAGAAAATGAAACTTTAAAAAAATTAGGGGTTTCGTTATATATGCACCCAAAAACAAGTGCGAGCAAAAATGCTATCGCTGAGCTCGACGGCAGGTGCAGCAAAATCAATAAGTATATTAAATTGTTCATGACCGAACCTGGGGCCGACCGAGAAAGTGTAGCCCGACAGGCTGCAAAAAAATATAATCACCTGCGTGGAGCAGAAGGCTGGACACCTTCTGAAATATTTTTCTCCACTTTGCAGCTGGAAAACCGACCTTTTTTGCTACCTATTGATCGCCTGATATCTAAAATACGATTAACAAGGGCAAAAGCCCGAGAAATAAAGGATAATCAAGCACTAAATAAAATTCATAGAGAGCCCCTAAATATAACTCCTTATGAAAAAGGACTCGAATATGGTCTCCCAGGAAAATCTCCCCTTAAAACGGGCGATTTAATTACAATCGATAAAAATTACGACAAAAATGATTTAAACATTTTCTTTAAGATTATACCTGGAGACCGTTTCGAACACGGAATTGACTGGGACTCTCAATTAGTACATACAGTTAAGGTCGGTGTCCGGGTACATAAAACGTATATTTGGCATTTTTCAGCCATTTCCCGGATATTGAACGGAGATTCAGAATACAATCGGATGTATTTTCCCCGATTAAAAATACCAATTAAATTGAACAGACCTTACTTAATTCAAACTATTGAAAACCGGGAACTTCGTTTTGATGACCAGAATAAAAAAATTCCCGAGATCCCGGATTTATTTAATCCAACTCAAAATGAGTCATTGGATAGCGGGATTGGCTCTGTACAGCCACCTTCGGTTCCCCCAGCTTCCGTTTTACCGGATATCCCAGAGCTGTCAGAACTTGATATTGACAATAGTTATCAAGAAAGCGAAGAGTCTGTGGCCCAGTTAGAACCTGGGGACCTATCTGGGGATGATACTATTATCCCTAAAAAAGATAATTTCACCCTAGATTTGACAATGATCCCAGAAACATCTGAGAGAAATTATGTCCTCAAAAAGGGGGACAGAACTTATCTCAGTGACGGTTCTGAGAACCAGTTGAAAAACTTCCCTGGGATCATGTCAAATGAAGAAAGTGAAATGCACGCAGAATACTCCGAGGAATTCCGTAAAATGGCCGAAAATAATGCAAAATTAGGCCGATTCCAAGAATCGACCCCTCTCCCCAAAAGACAAATAGGATATTCACCATCACCTCAAATAAATCGGCCAGCGACCCAAAAAGAAGTAAATGAAAGGCACCGAAATATGCGCGTTCGTAAAAAGCTAGACTATAGCGAAAAAAATTTACAAAAACTAGGGGAGAGACGAGACAAATAATATACGAAATAAATAAATAATAAAACATCTTTCAAAAAGGTGGAATTAGAGTGATCTCACATATATTTAGTTTTTTGTATATACAGCTTTTATGTTTCAGAAACAGATAAAATTTTAAAATCTATATAAAAATGTAAAAAACTAAGTTTTTTTCAAATCGAAAATTATTTTCGATTTATTTTGCTTTTATTTGAAATAAAAGACCAACCTACCTCTTCTTCCTTTTCACAAAATATATCGTCAAACGATTGAAAAAGAGGTAAGATCGCTAAGCGATCTCAAAAATTTTAGTTTTTTTAATCAAAACATTTTTGCATAAAGTTTAATTTTAAATTAAGGTCTCCCAAAATGTTTTAAACATTTTTTTATAAACAAAAAACCGGAGACCAATGGCCTAATCAGATAGATTCAAATCTTCTAAAGGAAATTTTGCATACCGAATTCTTATAGAATTAACTGGACGGCTCGGAGCTTCACCATCGGTTTTAGAAACCGTAGAAGTGGCACAAGGTGACTCCGAGGGGTCAGTTGGTACAGACGCAGAAGGTAAATTAACTGGGTTCGGCCCATCTCCTACCGCACCAGCTGGTGCTTCATCAGCAACAGGTGGATTATTACCATCTTCGACTGCATTTCCTAGACCAACAGCTTCTGAAAATTATGGTTTAGAATTTTTTTTACAAAAATTATGTGACAAAAACTATCACGTGGATAATTTTTTTTCAAAAATTACATATTTTTTCAAAATTTTTACAAATTGTTTATACATAAAAATATTTTAAACGCGAAAATTTCCTAACTACTATTTTTCGTTATAATTTTTACCTGCAACAGGGGCTAAGATGAACCGCCAATCGGCAACCATTGCCTTTAACTCGTTCGTCACATGTTGCAATTCTCGAGCTCTTGAGCACCCGTCATCTACCGCCTGAAGACAGACGGGAACATCATCGCCATCATCGGCCACATTGAAATCAATAGGGCGATTGTTTCGGCGATTAAATCTGCCTTTCTGAAAATTATAAATAAAATTATTTAAAATAAAATTACGACATTTTTTTAATCGAATTTAAAAATATTTTTCCAGGCTTTAAAAGTTTAATTTAAAAAATTCCATAATTTTGGTTTATTGTTTTTTATCAGCCATTTAAAATGACTATAAAAAGGAACGATATTTTATGATATAAAAATTCAAATTATGAANTTCTTAGATGTTAGTGTTATGTCGGGAACTTACTTTTTAGCAAATTTGTTCCATGAAATGCTTGTATAAATCAATATTTCCCAAGTAGTTGAATGATCAGGACTCAATCTAACAGAAAAAACTTTTTTTGATATTTGGATAGATCTGACGTTAAGCATGCTTTTTTAATAAATATTTGAATAAATATGGATTCCACCCAGAACATCAAAACAAACTTAGGGGCTATGAAACCACTACCAAATTGGCCAGAAAAATGTCTGTTGATATAGCCTGGATAAAACCTTATTTTGAGATATATTTATTAGTAAAGGGGTCAGGTGAGATAATGTTCTTTCATGGTTTAGTTTAATTAATTAACAAGATCAAACACCCTATTTTGAATCATATTTCTATCAGTGATGTCATAAGTACGATTTTGTCCGGTTTTTTGAACAAATAATTACCGTAATATTTGAAATATTATTTAAAAAATTGTTTTTCAGACTGTGTGATCTTGTTTTCAGCGGATAATCATTGGCTGAAGCTCAGACTCAGTACCGTGAAAACGGTTTATTTTACCATACCTCAGATAATTTGATTACAGAAAATCTGTGTCATTCAAAACTCTAAATCATATACAGATAATTCAATGACAAATTTGAATTAAATGAGCGCGTTTATAGCTCAAATTTGAAATGACAAAACGTTTCGGGTTCAATTTTTCTTCTTTTACTGTTTGCTTCAAAACAATCTAGAAAAAAAATAGAATTTCTGAATATTTTCATATTTTAAACTACAGATTGCATTATGCATGTAGTAATCATGGGTTCTGTGCGTGGGTTAGCCTTAATAATGGCTTAAAGCCATGAAATTCAGGATAAATGCTATTGGATAACTCCAACCTACTTAAGAATATTCATCGCTCGGAACCACTTCCACGATTAGTATGATAGCATAAAACTGGTATGTCAAAATTATATAAACATGTTTTTTCTTCTACCTTAGTAACGTTCTCTTTTTCTCTTCATAAATTTAATCGCTGAAACACTACACTCCGAACCTTTTTGATTCACTTTTAAAATAAACGAAAATAAAACAAGGCCAAAAAGATAAAGAAAAAAAGTTTCTTAATTTATGAAACTTTGTTTAAATTATTTTTAAACTCGTATGACTCATTACTGCCCACCAAGTTTTCATAGAAAGTTTGAACCTTTTTTTCAAATCGACGTGAAATTCTTCCGACCAAAAATATGTTCCCTTGCACTTTCTCTCTTTGCGGTAATTGACACCTTTGCCACGCTTGCGGTGATCGGCCAGCGATAACGCACAATTTCAAAAACAAGCCATCTAGTAAAACAGAAAATATTTATGGGCGGAAAGAGAGAAAGCGCACGACAAAAGCGACAAACTGTTTACTCCGTTAATAAGGCAGTGAATATCACGTTAAAGGCTAATCGATCAAAAAATTAGTAAATATATCTATTACGGCACTTGCTGGGGCTTTCATGCTACGTTTTTAGCCAATTTTTTTATAATTTAGCTGTCGAAAACGACTAATCTGATTATGATTTTAGATAGATCAAACTGAGCACAAATGAAAAAGAATTGCTTAGAATCCGAACATTTTTAGATTTTTTTTTGTGAATACTGAAATTGTTTAATTATCAGTTTTTGTTTAAAAATTGGGATTAATGCTCTGATTCGAACCATTTTTTTGTTAATTTATTTTCTCTAAAAATTTGTGCTCAGTTTGAGCTTATCTTAAAACTCAATCGGATAAGTCGTTTTCAAAAGCCAAATTGAATAAAAATGTTGGCTGAAAAGCCCAAGCAACTACCGTAATAGATATATTAATTAAAAAAGTCAATTATATTACCAAAACATCGAGAATTTAAGGCCGAGTTCGACGATTATGTCCCAATTAGGTTGATTTCGTATCACGTCAGGATAATAACCGTACTTATCAGAATATGTGAAAACAAGTGTAAACCGACTTTCCAGACCCCCAACAAACGTGACGAAATCTGATAAGGTGTGAATAAGAGTGTTTGTGAAACACTGCTTGATATGAAATAATAATAAGGAAAAAGTGTATAATTATCGGTTTTTATCCGTTTGGATAACATTGGCCATGTATTTATAACGGATAAAAAGCGATAATTATACACTTTTTCCCTATAATTTTTCATATCAAGTAGTGTTTTACAAACACTCTCAATTCCACCACATCAGATTCTGTCCCGTTTGTTTGGAGTTCGAAAATTTGGATGACATGTAATATGGCCCGCTATCTTGCTTTGCTGATAAGGCATTTTTTAGAAAACCATTTGAGCTCAAATAACAGGGGTTATTTTTGAAAAAAAAACACTATTTAGACTCATATCCCTTTATCACTTTTTGCTAAGATTGCCTTGCCACAACGTTTAAAACACACGTTAAAAGGAGTAGTGGCTACGCAATCTAAGCAAAAAGTGATAAAAGGATATCCTCCTTTCACACTATGGGTAAGATTTGGTCCATTGTACTGGATAATCAACCATGCTCACGCGACACCGACATAATCTTATTCATAGTTTGAAAGGAAGATATACGCACTTTTATCCATATATAATTTAAGCGAAATCTGTAATCTGTACGATAATAGTTTTAAGCAAAAACCTAAACATTTTAGAGTGTTTTGTGATTTTTGAATAAGTTAAGTCAATTCGCTAGAGTGCTTGCTTTCTGATTACTGACAATTTTAACCCAAAAGTTAACCAAGTTAGAGAATGAGTACCAGTAACGACTGTTAACTGTTAATATAGAGGCTCATAAGAAAGATTTCAAAAACAAATCCGAACACTTGTACAAAAATTTTTCCGTTTTTTTTCGAAATAATCCAGCTTTTGGAATCTGAAAATGAAAAATATTTACAAATTCAATTTTTTATCAAATATTTGATCCTATCATTTATTAGTGACATTGAATCAAAAACTTTCGACGTTCTTTTCGCTTAAAAATAATTAAATACTGAAAATACTATGAATCGCCTTATTTCAGTCACGTGAATACAAAAATTATTTTTTTATTTTCCCTGAAATAATTTTATCAAAATCTGTCAAGTATTTTCATATCTCGCTTTTAATAGTTGCTGTACGGATTTTAAGACTTCAGATTGTTTTTCGCAAACACTGTAGTAATTGAGTTTTTTTTAAGTTAATTTTAGATGTGTAAACGAAACGTTGCAAACTTCTTATTGAAAAATGTTTTACCTCAACAGAAAAAATGTCCTTTCGTCAAAAATGATTAATGGTTTGACCTATGAGATCGCGAAGTTTGTCCGAGACGACATCATACTAAGAACCAAAACGCCGATTTATCACGAAACGTAAAAATTGGTACATGTATAATGATTTCGGACAAAAAGTACATTCAAATATCAAATAAATCGTCTAAATAATCTGGGCGTTCAATCATTTCGACTGACTACGAGGTTATTTGAGATGAATTATTCATCATGAATTCAAGTTACTGAGAGCTTTGATCAAACTATTATACGACAAACACTATAATTGCAATTTGAGCTGCCTAGATTCACGTTAGCGTTAACAGCGAATAAATGCTATAAATTATCGCCCAAGATAGCAAATAATAATTAAAAAATTAATTGTACTGGTTGAGTCATCTGTTCTGTATGGCTTCAGATTGACTTGCTCTCTGGTCCTGTCTGATTTGGAGGAAAAGAAGGAGAATTGCTTTATTTTTTTTGGTCCGCTCAAAACTATACAAAACAGATGACTCAATCAATATATAAGTAATCAAAAATTTAAGAAATTACAGAAATAATGCAGGTACTGAGGTCTTGGCGATGTAGAAAATATACTCAATTAAATGAAATATCCTATTCCGAGTACTGTAGATCAAAAATTTGCCTAGGTAAAAACAAACCAATTGTGTGTTCAATTTCAGGATTATTGGTTGGTTGCCGTCTCACTCTCGTTTGTATTTGGTTTGTATTTATCTTGTAATTTTTGACCGTTGTAATTGGTTTGTATTTTTACCTAGGCTTTTTTGATCTACTGTACTCGGAATAGGATATCATACTTTAAATTAATCGCGTCAAACGGCTCGGAATCCGGCTTTGGAAATGCCCAGATATATATCCCCTATTTACACTTTTGTTAATATCCCGGCCCTATTACTTATAAACACTCTACGTTTCCTTATTCGGGCTGGGATATTAACAAAAGTGTGAATAGGGGATATATCCCTTTATCACCTTTTG
>SCLH01001677.1:0-18945 GCA_004367855.1 Oikopleura vanhoeffeni
CTTAGAACGAACTGAGAATGGAAAAGGTTCCAAAAAATTCATATTTCGAGTTTCAGCTGGAATTTCAAATTCGCCCTTGAGAGTCTTAAGATAATGAAAATAAAAGATTATTGAAAAAAAAGTCATGAGAATCGGTATAGACGAGCCAACATAACTTTTTAGAATTGATTTTGGACTTTGATTGCACGTAGAGCTCGTTTGTGCGATTGAAATTTTTTTTGTTTCTTAGAGTGACCAATTGAACTCTTTTTCTCGCGACTATCGTAAATGAACATTTTCGCATTCTTAGTTTGTTCAGGAAAGCCGATTCAAAATATCTAATTTGCTTCAACCACCCCCTTAATAGAAGCTCAACCAATGAGTATCTCCGAAAAAGTCCTGCAGAAAATAATAGTTAACTAATATCTGGGAACTATACATTGTGATACTTAATTGTTTAGGCTGGTAGATTAATTGAACCTAAATCTCACATCCAAATCAATAATCAAAGATTACTGATTGCTCGACCAATCAGGAACGAGCGTCAAAAGTAGAGTTATATTTTGTAGCAAAAAGCCTATTTTTTTCGTGAGTTTGAGGTAGAAAATTATTTTCGATATTATAGAACCACAAAACGCACCGCGGTGTACTCAGGATGGGCGTCCGAGCCTAAATATCTGCTCGGAAATACGAGCAGGTCCGAGCAAACGATCAGATCGGTTTTTTCCGATCCGATCCGATCACGGTTTTTTCAATCTGGTCCGATCCGATCCGATATTAAAATTTTGAAATTGCTTTCCGAGCAGATCCGATCCGATCACATCCGATCACAAAATGTTATCTGATCGGATATGTGATCGGATCGGATACTTTTTATACAAAAATTATTTTATTTTCGCTCCCGCAGCATCTGTGGTGACCATAGACTAATATTTTGTGATATGGTTTCCAAAAGACCACTTATGGCGCATCTTTTGGTGATGTCAAATCTCAAAATACTTCCAGTTTTATATCAAAACAAATCGCTCTAGCGCCACCTGTGGTAATTTAGATACATTGTTTGTTTTACCGTCTCCAAAAACTAGCTTATTGCGCATCTTTCGGAACTACTTTATGTCGATTCTGATGGTTTCAAATATTTGACCAATGAAAATCTCAATGTTAACCATTTTTATTTTTTCATTTTATCACAAAAAAAATATTGTGACTGAAAATAAATATCTCACGGCCAACAATTATATTCGAGGCGTATATATTTTGCAGTGGTTTTCACCGATTTTCTCCCAGCATGAATACTTGAAAAAAAAACTGTAAAAAAAGATTCTGCTCATACCCACCTTGAAGGCAGTTTTGGGCTTTTTTGCACCTCACAAAATTTGTTATTTATTGATATAATTTAATAGTAACAAATAATTAAAAATTAACTAGTCTCTAGAAAATATAAGTTTCAAAAATTTTAATTTTAATATCTCTCTAGCACCAAAATGGCAAAAATGTTCTAACTTGAGCTTTAATGACCTTTAAGTCAACGCAGAATTATTCAACTAAATTTTCAGTATATATTCCAACAAAGTTAAAAATCCGAGCAGGTCCGATCCGATCACGTCCGAGCACCGATCCGATCGATATTGACTTTTCAAATCGGCTTCCGATACCGATCCGATCACATTTTTTCAAACTCGGGTCCGATCCGATATTGAAAAATTTGAGGCCCGAATTTCCGATCCGATCCGATCTTGAAAATCAGCTCGGATGCCCTTCCCTGCCTGTACTATCGTTTGAAAAATTCAAAATAAATTCGATCTAGAAAACGCAAAAAAACGATTTTTTGAACTGATTTTAAGAGGCTCGCGGAAAAGCCTATTTTTTTCCTGGATTTTAGTCACCAATATTGGAACATATCGATGAAGGAAACAGCTGATGACCCCGCAGGAGCGGTGTACGTTTCGAAACCCAAATTTCGATGATTTTTCTTCTTCAAAACTGTACTTCTAATTCCTGAAATCCATTAAATTGTGATTAAAATGCTTAAAATCAAGACAAGATATTTTCAAACTGATTCAAAAGTACTTTTCTAACGCTGTATTGGGTTGAAAATACCAGCAACTTAGTTTAAATTATCCATATTTTTCGAAAAAAACTATAAGAATAAAATTCTGAAATGTTTTTGTTTGAGCCTCAATTTATGAAAGGTACCCCCTTAAAAAGCTTTTTCGCTGACTTACTGCATATAGTCCAAATTTTTGATAGTTTTTCGACAATTCAACTCTTCGTTTTGACGGAAGTTGGTTTTTGGTCTCAGTGGTTTCAGCTGTGTTTATTCAACTCTGAGAAAAAGGTCTATTGAGTTCAATTTTTATCGTTGAACAAACATGCATTATAATTAACATGCTTGATGTTGCTTAGCATGTCAAAATTTGTCGGCTATGGCCAGGTCTGGTCTGAACAGGTTTACATGTTTGATCCAGTCTGAGTTAAAAAATTTAAAATGTTTTATTTTTAGACCAATTTGGGTTCTGTGGGTGTAAAATTTTGTGTATCTCGAAGCATTTCAATCTACTTATTTTTCAAAGAATAAATTTTTTTTCATAATTATTAAGAATATATCCCTTTATCAAACTTTTGTTACGTTTTGGTCCCTGATTAGCAAACGTAGACTACATAACGTAGTGTGTTAAGTAGGAAGGACCAAAACGTAACAAAAGTGTGATAAAGGGATATCTTAAATTCCGGAAGAAGAGGCTATAATAGAAAAAAGGGATGCCGCGCGCTTTGAAAACGCGGAGGGGATTAAGTTGAGTGTTTTTTGCGAAAACTTTTTGGTCAGAGTTGCCATATTGATCGAGCCTTCTGTGGGCGCTGCGGAGCACAACAAATTGCCTGGCTAGAGAACCAACCTTTTTTCTTAAGCGGGATCCCGAAACTATGATCGGCCCTCACTATTTTTACAAATTACTTTTTTATTTTATTTTACGCCTCTGAAATAGCTCACGTTTGAATGTAATTTAAGCACTGCCCTAAGAAGAAAATCCTAAGATTTTTGTCAAAATGATGTGATTTTCTCTAAAAATTAATCCCTTCCGCGTTTTCAAGGCCCGCGGCGTCCCTTTTTTCTATTATAGTCCTCTCTTCCGTCATATAAGATATGGATCCCCACTCCGTAAGCGTTCGAGTAGTCCAATTCGAATAATGGCGGGATGATGCACTGCATCAGATGCAGCCAATCACCAAATTTTCTCCCAAATTATAGCTGAAACTGCTAATTTTTTTTAAGAAGCACATCCAGCCAGCCAATTTAGTTAAAATATTTTGAAAAATCTGAGAGCTATTACGAATCGTGAGATCGAATTCACAGCTCCTCCAGCAGTTTATGACGATTAGAACCAGGCAGCCTTATGCAGAATTTCAAAAGGGTTTCTTTTTTCACCTTTCTATCCTTTTCCACACCAAAAGGTTGGGAAAATTTGGGGATAGGGATGTAAAATCGCTAAAAAACCTTTGGAAGGCTTATCGGAACTATTTTAATCACATAATGTGTTGTTTGCATAATAATTATGCCACAATTTCTTTCAGTGTCTTGTTATATATTTTCGCTTTTGGTACAGTTATATTGATACTCGTGTAGATAAGTCGGAAGTTGCTCATCTTAAAGGTGACATCTTGAGCTGCGTTTTCAAAATAATGCTTTCAAAACAGCTAAAACTCATGCTTTTTCTGAAAAATGATTCAAATAAGGGTGTTGGTCTGAGAAAATATATTCTGAAAGTATAAGTCCATTAAATTTTAGCCCTTTCAAGTTATGGTAGACCATATAATACCGTAGAGTCCAAATACATTTTTCACGCAGTCCACCTGTCTTCAAATGTTATCTTTTTCATATTTGCACTTCGAATTCTTTGTTGATTTTGAAAGTTGCCACTTAATTCTCAGTTAGTTTTCAGGTCATTCAACGATAAGCATTTTGAGTTTTTTTATACCGAAGAAGGAGTTCAATTTGTCGAAAAAGTTTTATTTTTGAATTTTGAATGCAAATCAGTAGTGAAGATCAATTTTATCTGTTTATGCTTTGTAAATACGGTTAATAGCTCCTGGAGACAACTTTCCATTGACTTTTTGTTTCAAAAAAATTACAAATTGAGACTCATAAAAAACTTTTTGTCATGATGTGGTCATATGGACAGAATTAGAGAAATATCAAAAGAAAATATGCTTTTTGATGCGTTGCGCAGAAAGACTATGGCCGAGGTCAATCGCCACCGTGACCGTGGCCGAGCACATTCGGACAGTGTATATACTGTCAAGAGCAGAAGGCCTACTATCCATGAATTTAAACTCGTTGATGTACGGAAAATTTCTTTTGATTCCAGATTGAATCAAGTGAGGTAGGTTTTAGACAAATTTATTTATTTTTCTATAATTAATAAGCATGGATTACTTAATAAATTATAGTAACATGAAATCAGCCAGTCCATAGTCTCAAAATTCGTTTTTTTTATTTTTAGAAAATTAAAAAAAAATCATGACCGTAAATTTGTAAAATTCGTCAAAAAAAGGCTGAAGCTCAAATATCGTCAATAAATATACCTCATTTTTTGACCATTTAATCTTTAAAAGTATCAAAAATTTTTCATCTTTAATTTAAAAAAACAGAGTTAGTGCTGATACACTTTGCCGCTAAAGAGAAAATAACCATAAATTTGATTTTCGACACCTTGTAGTCAAAATGAAGAAAAACAATTATCCCGTTTTTTTGGTAGAAAATTTTTCAACTTTTAGAGGTAAATTTGAAAAATTCTAGGAGAATATGTTATCTAGGGAATATCCTTTTCCCAACGGAACTCCATCTCAAAAACGTTACTATCTCTATAGCGCGTGTTCGAATCCACTGATGTTGTCTAAGTGATTGCTTGAGTGATTACACACCGATTAAATTTAGGTCCCATATCAAGAACCTTGCCTATAATCATACTCAAGACAATCACTCAGACAACCTCAGTGGGATTCGAACACGCGCTATAGAGATAGTAAACGTTTTGAGATGGAGTTCCGTTGGGAAAAGGATATATTATTATTATTATATTATAACAGTTTTTGCCGCAAGAAGTCATATTATAAAAAAATCGACCTTGGGCAGTATTTATATGACGTTTCGGCTAAACAACCATTTTCAATGCAGTGATTCACTACTAGTGAACATTAAAAGATAACACAAAAAACTGAACTTATACGGCCTACGGTATATTACATAATTGTATGTCTAAAAAACCAACAGATGATATTTTATAATGATATTATTAATATTGTTTATGCGTTGCAAATTTATTATTTGAATTGGAGAAGGGGTATTATCAGTGAGTTTCAAACGCTGACTGGTACATATGATATGTAACATATCGGAGACTATGATATTGTAACTTTTCTGCTAAAAGTTATAACAGTTCCTTTCGATCTGTTGAATCTTATAGTCTATAAGTTATAGACCATAAGTTATGGTCTATAAGTAGGGAGCGAATCGGGCGAAAATTAACTTTTGAACTATGAGATTTAGGAAAAACAGGAAAAATAATTACGGGATATTATTTTAGGAGAAAAAAAGAGCATTAGTATTTTATATTTTTTGGTAATATAATATGAACAAAAAAACAATTTCAAGTTTGGCCATAATTATCATGGTTATTATACGGATTAAGGGCCCTTAGTTGACAGATCGTGACTATTTTGATGATAAAAACAACGCGGGATACTAGCACCAAATCAAAACCCTGAATTGCAGAATAAAGTGATTTTATAGGTCAGATTTGGACAGATCCAACCAATCAAATGCTCGGATTCCGCATTTTTCAAATAGTCACGATCTGTGGGTTAAGGGCCCTTAATCCATACAACTAGAAACCGCTAACTTAATCTTTCAATAATAAGGCTAATTTTTGAACATCAATTAACTGTTATTATAATCGATATGGTATTATTTTTCAAATTTTCTTAAGGGCCTCGGTGCAATTTGACAGATTTGCACTTTTTCCAATTTTTTTTCTCTTGATGGTAAACTTTTTGCCACTTCAAAATTTTCGGATAAAAACTTTTTCGAACAAAAGTTGCCACTTTTGAGCTTACTTTTTTTAGTCTGATTTTTTCATATCGATTATTTTTGCTTTATAAATTGTCTTTTGAAAAAACACTCAAAAAACGCGCTATTGCTATCAAAGTTGTCTAAACTAAGGTTAAATTAATTTTTATTAATAAGTAGCCGTAAAAAACGGTCTTGACCATCATTTAAAATTTGTTTAATTTGTTTTTATACGATTTCTACGTCAAAATCGAAAATTTTAAATTTTGAAAAAAGGCGAAAAAAAACGAAATTTTAGCACATCAAAAAAAATATTTTTTTTCAGAGTTTAATTAAATAAATTTCAAATGGTGGATGGGTTGGCTTACCAATTTGGCAAGTTTCGGTGAAATAAAATTTTTTAATTCTGGATAAAAGAGGGCTTTGATGAATTTTGCCAAACCGTAGTTTCGTTGCAAAAATTATGATTCAGAGTATAAACAAGAGCGAAGAAACAAAACAAAGACATATTTGAATGAAATAAAAGGTGGCATTCTTAATATTTTCAGCTGATGATTCCAGAAATATAAGTTTGAAAATTTTTGAACAAAAAATGAGGAAAATTTTCGAAATATTTCCAAATAGTTTCGACCAAAAATCCCCAAAAAATGTCATATGATTTTTTAAAGAGCATATAAAGAATATGTGGTGACTTAATCGTAAAGTTAAAGTGGCC
This sequence comes from Oikopleura vanhoeffeni, assembly GCA_004367855.1. Lineage (NCBI taxonomy): Eukaryota > Metazoa > Chordata > Appendicularia > Copelata > Oikopleuridae > Oikopleura > Oikopleura vanhoeffeni. The sequence continues at coordinate 6,762 of SCLH01001677.1, forward strand.
GTTTTGTAGAGTTTTTTTCGTTGATTCGAAACAAATATTTAAAAAAAAGTTACCGAAACATAAGGACAATTTTTCATAATTTTCGGAACTTTTTCCAAAAAAATATCAAAGTTTGACGAACTCGAAAAATTAAATTAGAAACAAAATTTTGTAAAAAAGCAATAATACGAATATTCAAAAGTTGCCTAGATTGTAAAACATAACTTTGATGGTATATTGAAGAAAATATATATCGAAAATCCTGCCTATGTGTCGAAATTTATCACTTCGTCACAAGAATAAAAAGTGACCAATGAAATTACTGGATTCTCGAGAAGTGACCAATGAAATCACTGGATTTCTCTATTTGTGACGTAGTGATAAAATTCGACGCATAGGTAGGATTTTCGATATACCCAGTAAAAAGTTTTTCATCAAGCGCCCATATCCGGATTTGTCAAATGGCACCGAAGCCCTTAAGGGTGTGGGTGTCGCAGATTTTGACAGTTTACGAAGCTATTTTTGGATAAACTAGCAGAGCTGATATCCAAAAAACTTTTGCATCTTGAAGAACAACTCTTCACTCTACACCTACGCTTTTAAAAAGTTTCTTAAAAAAACACTCGGAATGAATTTTCTCCTTCAATGTTCACCATTTGTCATTATTTTTTTGTGTCAGGCTCCAGAGAAGCCTCACACATAATGCAAAAGGGCCCCTTCATCGGAATTTTGCTTTTGGCGGCCAAAAAAATAAAACTAAAATTATTGATTAATTTATGATTTAAATTGAAAGTGCGCTAATTTGTTTTCTTTTGACGCTACCGAGTTGAAAATTGCACCGAAATCCTTAAAAGTATTTGAAATTACGAAAAAAATTATTTTGAAGCATTTTGTCAATTTTTTTTGGTTTCTAAATTTTGTCAAAATTCAAAAATAAAATGAAAAGTTGACATGGCTCCAAGAGACGACGAATCGAAATTCAAAAAAAACTTTCTAATGGATTGTCAAACAAGTCTTGTGCTTTCAGATGCAGTATAAGCCGAAACTGTATCTTCTAAATGGTGGAGGAGTACCTTTTGACTGAGCCTCCCAAACTGAGCATTTCAACAATTTGGCTAAAAATGAAAAGTTGACATGGCCCCCAAGAGCCGCAAATCAAAATTAAAAAAAACTTTTTAATGGATTGGCAAACAAGTCTTTGTGCTTTCAGATGCAGTATGAGCCGAAACTGTATCTTCTAAACTGGTGGAGGAGATACCTTTTGACTGAGCTTCCCAAACTGAGCATTTAAAAAAATTTGGCTGAAAATAAAAAGTTGACATGGCCCCAAGAGAGACCCAAATCGAAATTTCAAAAAAATCTCTAATGCATTGTCAAACAAGTCTTGTGCTTTCAGATGCAGTATGAGTCAAAACTGTATCTTTCAAACTGGTGGAGGAGATACATTTTGTCTGAGCCTCCCAAACTGACCATTTCAAAAATTTGACTTATGGTTTTTTCGCGTTTTTTCGCCAAAAGCAAAATTCCGAGGAAAAGGCGCTTTTGCATTATGTGTGAGGCTTCTTTAGAGCCTGACACAAAAAAATATATGAAAAATGGTGAAAATTGAAGGAGAAGATACGTATTGAGTGATTTTTTAGAAGGCTTTTTTAAAGCGTAGGTGTCGGCGTAGGTGGGATTGTATCAGATTACTGTTAAATTTTAAATCACTGTAAAGAGTTGTTCTTTAAGATGCAAAAGTTTTTGGGATATCAGCTTTGCTAGTTAACCCAAAAATAGCTTCGTAAAAGGTCAAAATCAGCGACACCCACACCCTAAAGACAAGTTGAAATTCACCTTGAATTAACTTCAACTGTTGAATTATGAAAAATGAATCTTGTAAAAGAATTATCTACAATGTAAACTGTATAATACCGATTTCATATCGGTTATGCAGCATATCTTTTATCCGACGGAACTTCATCTCAAAAACGTTTACTATCTCTATAGCGCGTGTTCGAATCACACTGATGTTGTCTAAGTGATTGTCTTGAGTATGATTATAGGCAAGGGTCTTNATAGTGAGACCGCTAAATTTTATCGGTGTGTAATCACTCAAGCAATCACTAAGACAATCACTTAGACAACATCAGTAGGATTCGAACACGCGCTATAGAGATACGTTTTTGAGATGGAGTTCCGTTGGGAAAAGTATATGATGCATATCATATGATTCTCAGAACATTTAATAATTTATAGCTTTCCATCTAAGATCTTTATTTTTTTTCGAAAACTTATTTTGTAGAGATTCTACTGAGAAACAGGATGAATGAATACAAAAAGTGGTAAAATTGGCAGACTTTATTAATTTGAAAAGTCAGTCGGAATTCAGAAATTACTGTAGACCTAGATTGATTATTTTCCACCAAATAAACTTCAGTTCAGTTTCAGAACTTCTGATTCAGAAGATCTTTATTTTTACGATATATAATATATATATATTATATATATCTCCTGGTCTTTAACTTTTTTAAATAAATTTCAAGCAGCTATAATTCTCATGTTAAAAAATTGGGTAAAGTGTAAATTGTATCAACAGGTACAAAATATGATTTTTGAATAGAAAGAGAATATAAGAATTCATGTTTTTATCATAACTATTTTAACAACATAAATTGTTACAGTAAATGGTCGAGTTTATGGTCAAGTTTGTAGGTCAAAAATTGAGGTTAATTTATTTTTGTTCCAATTATTTTACATAAGAACAGAAGAAGTAGTTTTGAATTAGCGTTCAAGTTCATGTATAGCATGTCACATTTTTGCTTGCGATCTTAGTTTTTGCGCGAAACTGATTGAGGCTGTTTGTTGGTTATTGAGAATTTAAATTGGTTATACACCTTCGTATTTGTAAATTCAACCGTTTTGATTGGCGTAGGTGAGCTAAAGCAAAAAACTAAAATCGCAAGCAAAAATGTGACATGCTGTGGTAGTACCACAGTGGTACCTAAGATAACATGTAAACCAGGGGTCGGCACAACCATTACCAAAATTTTGACTATACCGGATCAGATCGGATCAACCCATACAAAAAAATTTATTATACCGGATCGGATCGAAATGAAAAAACGTCGATATGATCCGATCCGGTTCAATAATTCCGATCCGATCCGGTATCATTGTGGCGACCCCTGATGGGAACTACAGGTAGGAGATTGCAGGTGGGACCGAAAAAAAGGAATAAAATGTTATTTAAGGGGTACAGTCGTTTTTTTGCGAACTTCAAATTGAAGTTCGCAAAAAAACGACTGTACCCCTTAAATTTTTTCTCTAACAAGCTATTTTATTATTTTTCGAAATGATTTATTGAGATTTTTGTAATTTTCAGTTTTTTTTAATTTTAGAAATAAATCTAAGAACTAAATCGGATGACTAGTTTTCAAATGACGCGTCGTTTTCTCACCCTCCGTGTTTTTGAGGGACCAAATCTTTGGGAGAGGGAAATAAAGGGATATATCATATATAATCTTATATGAAGGAACTACATTATGTAGTTCCTTCATATATGATTATATATGATATATCCCTTTATTTCCCTCTCCCAAAGATTTGGTCCCTCAAAAACACGAAGGGTGAGAAAACGACGCGTCATTTGAAAACGAGTCATCCGATTTAGTTCTTAGATTTATTTCTAAAATTAAAAAAAACTGAAAATTACAAAAATCTCAATAAATCATTTCGAAAAATAATAAAATAGCTTGTTAGAGAAAAAATTAGTAAATCTTTAATCTATTTATATGCATTAAAGATCATATTTTTTAACTTATTGATTGTAATGTATTTTAATCTTTTGTTGTACAACTTGAATTTTACCAAATTCCGATTGAATAATTTTGAAAAAAATGAAAAAATTACCGAAAGCTCAAATATTTTTGTACTTTGAGGCACATTTGTTTATGAATCGTTTTTACAAATCTGCTTAGTAGATTCAAACACATTAATGTCGACTTAATGAATAAATTTATGCTCGATTTATGGCTAATCTCGACAACCGGAACAACACGCGTTAGTAAGCTCGTTACTTACGAAAACTAACACTAAACCAAAGGCGCATTATCAAAAAAACTAAAAACTAAAATTAAAGTGAAAGACGTTAGAATTTATGATTTTTTATGATTTTTTTATATAAAAAACAATGGCATCCTACCCAGCTTCTAGAAAATCTAGTAGGCAGATAAACAGATCAAGTTCTAGTGCAAGTACGAGATCAAGAAGTGAAAAAAGTTTTTTTAGTGAAGGATATGGAGGAAATATTCATATGCATACGGCTGCAGCAATATCACATGCGACAAAATCGTCGATGCAAAAATCGACGAGGAGAATAAGCTGGGGAATAAGCAGAAAGAATGGAATAAATATATCGTTGGAAGATTTGAGACGAAGAAGTACGAAAATTGTGGTGATGGGATACGAAAATGTTGGGAAAACAGGTAATTTTCAAACAAATTTGGTCTAAATCGCTAGCTAAAGTTATTTATTCCCAAGTTATTTTCATATCAAATAAGTACTTATTTTGTCCTAGCAGCGTGACCGATAATTAATTATATGTACAGTATGTCACGTTTTTGCTTTCTTTTTTCCAATTTGCATAACTTGCTATCCCCCATTGTGAACGATCAATTTTGGCAAATACCTACGTCTTTTCCAGATTAAACCAATCAAAACGGTGGAATTCAGATTTATGCAAATTGGAAAAAAGAAGGCAAAAACGTGACATACTGTATATTTGAAAATGTCCTTTTGAAATGACTTTTATAACTATTGTTTTGTAGGACTGATTAAGCGTAATTTTTACCTTGAATAACTCTATTGCGTAGTTGAAGACTGAGTTACTAATCATTAATAAGACAAGAGAAATGTTGTTTTTTTTTATTTATTTTTTATAAATTATACAGTGTAATTTACTCAAAAATGATAATTTTTTTCAATAAAAAATGGTTTAAAAAATTAAGTGCTAACCAATCATTGTCAAGTTATTTGAACTATAGACAAGTTTCCTGATCGCCTATTGCCACTTCAATAGGCTACTTCAATAGGCTATTGCCGATAGCCTATTGGCTTTAAAGAAATGGCGTTTACCAATTAGGTTTTTATGATACTTTTATTTAAATCATTAGCTATTTTATGTAATCAAAAGTTAATCGCAATTAACTTCTGTTTCTGATCATCATTGATTATTTGGTCAGTATTAACTCAAAAAGCTATTTTCGAAGATCAAATAGGTAAAACTGGAATATTTTTTTACACGCGAAAAGCTCAACCGGAAATAACCATAATAAATATATGGTTACTAAACAAAAGTGTCATGCTATACATGGATATGAAAGCTACGGAAATTGTGAACAGTTAATTTATAAAACGAACGTATTTTTTGAGGACATTTTAATTCCTTTCGGAAAACTTGCCTTAGATCGTTGACAATTCATTTTACAAAAATATGTGCTTTGGTGTCTTAGCAACAATGAGTGAAAAACTTAAAATAATGATGATCCGATCGTAAAATACAAACTTTTATTTACAGTATTTCCCCACTTTTTTGCAACGTTTTGGAAAACTTGAATTCACCCTAATTTATTTTTGGAAGTTCACACGAAAGTGAACTCTTTACATTGAAATCTGTCGATTCATAATTTTGAAACCATTAAAATCGAGTGGAAAATTTTATGTTTGATCTTGTTAATTGTCAAATTTTGACAGCAATTCTGATATCATTTTTATAAGAGCTAAGTTAACTCAGCTAACATGTCAATTCAGACCGGGTTCTCATGGGTACATAAAGAACCTGGACATAAATTTGTGAATTTATAAGCTATGAATAAAAATTTGAAGGTATCTAATTTATTTCAGGTTTAACCAAGAAAAATAAGTCAGAATTATTTATTTTCCACGGTTAGTTAAATATATCATTTTTTATTTTAGTGAATTTACTCAGATTCAGCAAGAGAAACTTCAAATTTTAACAAAAAATGTTTTCATATAAAATTAACAAAAAGAAGAATAGCCAGCAAAATAATAATAAAAAAATAGTAAAATATTGAAAGAGTACGGTACTCTGAGTACCAGAAATTCATTAGTTAAAGTGAAAAACACATTAAAAAAAAAACTTTCTAGGCACACGTTTTTCTTCCCACCACCTTAAAAATGTTTTTCTCAAACTACAGTCACTGTAGTACAGTGGTTTCTTTTTTACGAAAAAAATTATAAATATTGATCGAAAATTTTTGATCGAAATTTTCACCACAATAGAAAATCTCAAAAAATTTTTCCTACAAACACAACATGTCACATTTTTGCTCTCATTCTTGGTTTTTGCTCAAGCTAATCACCGCCAATCAAAACGTTTAAATTCACAAACACGTAGGTGTTTGCTGTAGTAGAAATTTGTTTCTAAGACATGCCATGCCATGACATGTTGTACTTGTAGGACAATTTTTTGAGGTTTTCTTTTGTGGAAAAAATTTCGATTAAAAAGTTTCGATGGCATGACATGGGCCATGGCTAGGGAGCGCACGAGGCCAATTTCTAAGTTTTGAATGCTTGCATGGCATACGAATGCTTCTTTCGTTTTTCGACCCATTAAATTGAAAAACCACTGACTAAACTATCTATGGAAATCTTCACAAAAACGCGTTTGAACTTTGTATGAACTCCAAATGTTAGTGTAGAGTCTATAAACGGGTTTATTAGCTGACCTTGGTCTGAAAACGTATTGAACACAAACTGTTATCCTCTGATATTTTTTATTTTAATCTTAGCTCAATCTTTTGAGCCTAACATGTAAATTATGATAAAATATAACTTAACAACACTCAGTTCGTAAACTTAATTGTGTTAATCTCCTGAGATAAAAACCCCATAACTTCAAACAAAATTTTTTTAGGCTGTCAGAACTTCTGGCTCAGAATTCAGTTATACCATTATGGTATTACCATTTTATTTTCTCCATTAGTATGGGGTAATAAAATACCCATAAAAATAAGAAAAGTTGTGGCGAAAGTTTTACATGTGAATTTTTGTCGCCAAATTGAAGTTTCCAGATAAAATGTATTGAAATTTTAAGTTCGGAAAAATCTAAATTTGTAAGCATTAATAATGCTGCATTATGACAATTGAACGTTTTTGTCAATCGCATTAAAAATGAGATATTCTGTATGATCTGAAAAGATTTTTCTTTAAATTTTAAGATTTTTCTGTCTATCTGTGATTTTTAAGGTTTCTGATACTGTTTTAGACTAAGATAGGCCCGACAAAACGTTTTTGGCTACAGTAGCTGAATTGTTTTATTTTTCAGGAAATCATGAATAAAAATAATCCATGGAAAAATGTTTTCAAATTTTCGCGATGGCCCACCAGAAAATTGTTCAAAAACGCAAAACCGTTTTTAAATTGCCTATCATTTGGGTCGAAATAAATTCAAGAATAATTTCAAGCCAAATGATAGGCAATTTCAAAAACCGTTTTGCGTTTTTGAACACTTTCCTGGTGAAATTTTAAATGTTTTGGAAAGTTTTGTTGGGCCTACCTTATTTTAGACGCATTACGAGTTGTATAGTGCCCAGGAATGTATTTGCAGCATTTTTTTTAATTTTCATTTTTTTTATGCGCTAATAGTATTGTATCAAAATGAAAAAATAAATAGCCATTTATCCTGTTCAGAAGGAGTGAACACAAAAAACCTGAGAATGTACTGGACTAGAAAATAACCGTCCCTGATTAGCCGACAGGCGGCCTCTACACTCACCCATCGCTTAAAATCCCTATTATACACCACACTGGTATCTGAGATATCATATCTCCCTCCTGATTTTGTGTTGACTCCCTTTGAACTGGATATAAAGCCGACTTTTTGCGACCTTAGAACTACCGTGGTATTTTAAAGGGTAAAATATTAGACAACAAGTTTAGAGAAATTTTGATTGAAAGTAAAATTTTAATTTGCAGCGTTCGTGGTGCGATTCGTTACTCGACGATTCATTTCAGAATACTCCTCCGACAAACACCAATTTTATGAACACGATGTCGAATATTCCGATGGAGAAAATCATCGATTTGAAATCTTGGATTTATCTAATTCCGTGTTGAAAAATGCCCAAGATAGTAAAGACGAAAAAGAATACGAAGATCATATAAGATGGGGCGATGCATTTATGCTGCTTTTTTCGGTAGTTGACAAAACCTCGTTTGACGAAGCTACTCGTCTAGCATTTCAAATTCACCTTTTTCATCGAAATTCTTCTCCAAAACCCGTAGTGGCTCTTATTGCGACAAAAACCGACCTTCCAGAGGAACATAGGGTTATATTTGAAAAAGAAGGTCGCTCATTGGCCGAATCGATTGGTGCACGATATCACGAAGTTTCGACAAGTGAAAGCTATGCGGATGTTGAAAGAATCTTCAGAGAGTCTGCCGATTTATCAAGATTTAGTATGGTCAAGGTGAGATAAGAATTTATTAGATTTTTTCCATCAAGTCCGAATCGGACTGTCCGATTTTGGTCAAATGAAATTCAAATTGATAAAAATCTTTCATTTTTGCTTAACCGCCTCACACCAAAAAAAAAGAGCTTCCCCTCACATCCCAAAGCCCATTTGTTGGGCGCTACTTTGAGCGTTATTAATCGGAAAACTGTTTATAATATAAGGTTGTTTATTATTTTGTTTCTGAGATCAAAGATAGAATTAATTTTAAAACTAATAACAATGTCAAAATTGAAGTCTGTAAATTCGATCAATTCTGAAAACTGGCTTCCTCAGAATTTCATAATTATAAATTATAATTTATAATGTATTTTATTTTTTGTTTAAACCAATTTTTTTTTTGATTTTTCGCTGAAAATGTGTGATCATTTTGAGTTATCTACATTACTAGAGCTCAATCAGATAAGTCGTTTCTAGAAGTCTAAATGCAAATTTTTTAAATGTCATTTTGGTCTCACCCTGCCAGGGTCACTCTGGCCACCCGTATAACAACTATTCATAATGAAATACAATTGAGAAGAATTCTAGGCGTTAAAATGTCTGACATTTGACATGTTTATGACAACCGGAACCGCCTAAGTTATATGCTAAAATTACGTGTAATGTATACACAAGTTACTTTTATTGCTTGACCTATTACAAATGGTTCTTTTTAACTCGTAGGAGCCCAAAATTTACACGGTCTAAAAAATAAGTCTGATTTGCAAATTACAAGTTATAACAAATGCAGTACCTGTAATACCGTATTACTAATACCCACTTTGGGCACATTTGATTGTTCGGAATTGAAAATTTATATTTAGTAAATACGTCTCTCGTGACTCACGAGTCGTGAGGGATTCTAAAGTTCACTACCGTTCTTTCTCGAGATCCGTTTTCCTCTCTTTCTATTGGTCAGAACTAAGGTTACAAATCGCTCCAAAAAACGCGTAGGTTTTAAAAAAGTACTAACTGGCCGTTTCACATTTAAGGGGCTGTATAATTATCTTAATTCCATATTCATGTTATTGAATCAAAAGTTAAAGGAAACATAACGTAACTTTGTTTTTAGCACACTTTCCTTTATAACTGCATGCCATTTTTTATCGGACCGAGATATTTAAAAAAATATTTATCACTTATAACCAGGCTGCCAAAAAAGCCATCTTTTTGGCGATTTTCCATCCGTATCCCCAAATTGTCTATCTGTTGCTATGAAAAGGGAGAAAAAGGATGATAAAAGCCATCCCCTTTGGAAGACTGCTTATAAGCCCGAACCCCTTATTGGAACAATTGTAAGGGGTTTTTAGTTGTCAACTACTGTATATATATTTGCTTGTACAGGATGCATTATAGACTCTAGCGCCAAATGTTGTCATCTAAGATCGTAATGCCATCTCCTTAAAACAGGTTATTGCGCATCTCGTGGCAGTATCAAATGATCAACTTGATCAGATCAAGACAGAAGAATTCGATTTTTGGGACCACTACAGCACCAGAATTTTTTGGTATTTAAATATTAAGACTCCATCTGTAGTATTATAATGTTTTTATAAAAAAATAGTATTATTGACGTTTCGGTTTTCCATTTTCAAAAGTGAGAATAAAATAAGAATACAGTCGCGAAAAGTTGTTTTGAACGCAATTTGGTACAGCTAAATTGGTCACTAAAACATCTGTAGTAAAATTGTAAATTTGTAAAATTAGTAAACATCTGTAGTAAAATTGTATAACTACTTTCGACAGAAAAAAAAAACTTTAAAGAAAACTTTAACGACTCAACAACGCCACCGAATGTTCAGATCAAAAAGCTTGTTGTCATCGTTTTCAGCGCCAGGAACAACTTGTTAATAAATTTTTAGTTTTGTACGACCTTGTTATCGGGTAGCTGATTTTCGCTCGGGAGGCCGAGTCGGGAGGCCTATTTTTAATAGCACGGCACCACTAAAATACAATTTATAGAACATTGATAAATAAATCGAATTTAATTTCTTCAAAGAAATATAATTAATTTGTTTTGTTATAATCATCCTTATGAGATTTTTTTGATTAAGGGGGTGGTGGCAGTGATTTTTGAGATTTTGGAGGCTCCGTACGGCGAACCCAATTCAGATGAAACATTTCTGAGTAACACAAATGATAGATGTAACCCTTATCTTGGGATTCCATTTGACAATTCAGTACCAAACCCACCAAACACGCGTCCCTTGGGTTTTTTCGAAGAAAAAAGGATCCTAGAGCTTATATCGGAAAGTTTCGAGATTTGGTGAGAATCCGGAAAATTGTCTGAATTTGAGTGAATCGGGTCAGCAATCTGGTTGAATGTGTCGAAAAAAGGTGTTTTTTCGACGTTTTGATAAAAAGCTTTTTTTGTGGAAATGCAAGAAACTTCATTTTCGGAATGTAACAAGCCCAAGGGGTGGTGATTCACCACTGGTGAACATCGAATCGGTCGTACTTTTTTGAATTTCTGCCTGATTGGCTGTAAATCGACAAAAAAAGCGCGAAATCGACAATTTTGAATATGAAAGTGATAATTAGAAAATTTAGATGCCACCAAAAGATTCATTGGGTACGGTTTGCTGAATACGATATTAGCAACTATGGTGCTTTTTTTTTAAATGTGATCACCAGAAGTTTCTGTCTGTTTTGGGCTAGCTTTTGGAAAAATTTGAGCAAATTTTAAAATTTAACTTAGAAAGAGATATAATTTCCGATGAAAAATGTTCAAAAACCGGTAATTTTTAGCATATTCTAGAGAAAATATAGCACTTACCGCGTGAGTTTCAAGTAGCGAAGACACAAAAATTGAAATGGATCCGTTTTGAGTGAAACAAAAAAACGGGGTTTTGTTAACAAAATCGATAATTTGATGAATAGCTTTAGTTTCAAGTAGCAAAGAAAACTTTAGTGAAATGTTAACTATTCGTAATAAGAAAAAACTCAAACCGTAACATAGGTATCAAAAATTGTATAATAGCAGAAAATTAATAGGATAATCAGATTTTTTCTAAATAGATGAAATCAGATGAACTTATTCATATTTTTTTGTTATGAGACCATTTTTGATATTATACAATTTTTAAAAACAGGTCTTTAAAAAGTTTTTGACCATTTTTTCGGAAAACTGAATCAATTTTTCTCAGCAATAATCCTAAATTTTGGTCAATAAATATATACAATCTATTCAAATGGTTCGTCCCGTTTGACCTAGAATTGTGTCGGAAAAAGACACACTGACGGCCCGCTGTGTTCAACCGAATATTATTTCTATCCCAAGCCGATAATCAAGCAGGATTATTAATGAAGGAAATGATCGGTTCATAAAAATAGCAGCTGAATTTTGCTCATTTCCCTCTAGCACTATTTTACGTCAAACTTTTATGTTTGAAATCAGACTGGAAAAAATACTTGGGAGAATGCATACAATTTTTATTTGAATTTATCTAAATATTGAAAGAGACATTCCCCTGAAATAACTAGAGATATTTTCAAACCAATTTTAAGAAAATAACAGGAAATTGAACTCGTTGAATATTCGCGGCTGATAGCTACAAAAAGTAGAAATTGAAAGGTCGGTTAATCTTCAAGGAATAAAATATATTTTATAAAATTTTACATTCAATGCATATCGAAATTTTGGTTTGGGACCATTTTGTTGCATTTTAGTAGATCAAAACTTAGGGCACCCGTTATGCTATTTTCTAGAGTTT
>SCLH01001677.1:28896-61440 GCA_004367855.1 Oikopleura vanhoeffeni
GCCCGTTTAAAACTTAGAAATTGGCCCGGTGCGCTCCCTACTGATATCCCTTTATCACCTTTTGATTAATATAATAGATGTAGGTTGAGGGAGCCAATCCTAACACTCCTAAGACCCCTTCTAGCCACTCATGAGGCCGCTTTCTCTTCCTTTCAGGCCACATCTATTAGATTAATCAAAAGGTGATAAAGGGATATGTTCTAGGAAATCATGACTAAAAATGATCTATGCAAAAATTATCGCATTTGACCTCAACTATTTCTGATAAACACAATTGTTCACTGAAAGTTATCTCTCGAATTGATTCTCCAAAAAACCATGACGATTCCCACAAAACTGAGACTATTGTGTGAATTAATATATTAATTACTGTCAAGTTTTAGGTAAAAACAACTTACTTTAGATGCAAAATTGCTTTAAACTCCTGAAAATCAAATTTTTTCTCGAATTTCAGTTGCTTTATTTGAAAAGACTGTTAAACTTTAACCCTCTCAGTCATTTAAGTATCGATATACCTCTCAAGCATAAAAATCCATTCGGGGACGCTACTTTGAGCGCGTATAACGAGAAAAGTTTGAGAGATCAGACCTTGATTATTTCTCAGTTAATGAGATCAAGAACAAACTTGAGTTTATAGCGTATCATTTTTTCAAATTGAATTGAGTTTTTATTTATTTCAAGACATAAATTATTCAGAAACTAAAGGTTTTTATATTTTCGAGTTTTTAGAGAAATCACTTCTGAAAAAATAAACTCTTAACCCTTGTGAGTGCAGAGCCACAATAGTGGCTCAAGCATACCTAAAATCATCCAAAAAAAAAAACGTGATCGAATCTTTTCTTTCAAACACATTATAAAGAATTTCGATTCGGTTCCAAAAAAATAATTGTTTTTTTTTAATGTTTGGTTCCAGTATTACGGGAAGTTGATTTAATAGGATTTTTTGCCTATGTTTTACTTCCGAAAAAAGTATTTCGAAACTAGACATAAAATACAAATGTTAGATTAGCCAGTTTTAGGAAAGTGTATTTTGCATGCATAACAGTTAAAATAAATTCTTATTCACATCTAGGGGCAAATTTTTTTTTCGGAAGTTAAATTTCTAAATTTTCAACTTTAACTCCCATAGTGTTTTCGAAGCCACGCGTGGCTTTGAACACACTTTTTCTCTATTTTTAACTTAAAGTCTAGAACATTTTTATTCTGTGACACTACGGGAGTTAAGTATGCCATGAAAAAATTTAATTATTATAAAAGTGAATTTAAGCAATCAAAAATTTTCCACAGTTGTACTTCATTACCATATTTACTTTAAAATAATATAAAAAAGTGTAATAATCTGCTTTTATAGGGAAAAATAAACATTTTTCATCCAAAATCATGATTTTTCCATCAAAATATTTGACTTATTTATAAATTACGTTTGATTCATGAGATATAAATCAATGCGGACAAAACTTTAACGTAGGCCAGATACTTGTGCATCGTTTCCGACAAAAATGTAAATTTTGAAGACAACTGTGACCGTGTATTACGTGATATGGTATACCTTGCTTTTCTCACTTTATTTTCTAGAACAAAAAATTAAAACTCTGGAATATAAAATGTCGGATGCCAAAATATTGCCTTTCAACTTCCTTATGCTGAAAAATTGAAATTTCAACTGCACTGAGCTTTCTGTGAACAACGTTCAAAGTAGAGCCACAATTGTGGCTCTGTTGCCTTGGCGGAACTTTTTTTTATATGCTCACAATGGTTAATCGAAAGTCAAAAACTTTAGTTTTCAAACGAAGAATTAAATATGAAACCTCATATAATTTTCTTAAAACTGATATCCTCAGAGTTTTAATTTCATGTTTCGTATTCGCTATCATATTTTAACAACATTTTGGCGAAAATCCAAAATAAAAGTACGAAAATTTCTTTTTCAACGGCTTGTCGTTTAATTTCTAAATATTTTTTTTCAAAATAGAATTACAAACTATTATATTTGCATTTAAAGTTTCTTAATTGATTATTTTTGCGTCTTGAAGCTGTTTGAAAACAATTCGGGTCTGTAATTCTCTGTAAATAGTTAATAACGGGCGCATTGGGTCTTAATAATCTAAATCCGGCAACATACATCTCGGACTGAATATACATCCTTTTCCTGATTAAGTTGCCACATGTCATAACTACTCTCGTCGATATTTTCTGTCGGTCTACTGACACTTAAAAAATACAATTATTAAATTAGTTTCCGAAGAAACATAATTTTTGTTAGTAATTTTATTTTTTGCGTTTTGGAAATAGAGTTTCTTCAAGGAGTTCAAAAATGTTCTCAACCAAATCAATAACTTTTCAGAAAAAAATTAATTTTTTGACAAATATATCACATACTACTGATGGTAGAAAACCAAAATGAAAAATGTGCAAAAAAACATACAGCAGGGTCCGGCGGATAAGTGAAACCCACGCAAAAACCTACGTAAGCCTCCGCAATCGCCCACGCATCTCAAAATAAAAACTTTTTCTCCCTGACGGATAGGTGAAAGGCAAAAGATAGGGTTTTTTTTTCAAAACTTCTCAGGCAAAAGGATAGGCGTTTTCGAAAAGCCAAAAAATAGGCCTATTTGAGTATTTTTATAAATAAAAAAACTATTTAATTAATTTGAAGTTTTAGCGTTTAATTTTATTAATCTAGTACAGTTGATTTGTCTTGAAAATCTGCACACAATTTCCAAATAATTTCCCATCATTGGATTTCAATTTCTGTACGAACTTGAATTTCTGTTTTTTTGTGTGAGTTCTCAGAATACGGTAGGAACGCCGAAACTTTTAAACATGAAAAATACAATTTATCTGCTCTATAATTAGTCCTAAAAAGTTGGCCTGAAATCAATTAATTCGGCGGTATTACCCTTAGATGCAATTATATTTTTTTGGTTTTTTATGATCCTTCTTAAAGTCGAGTCTGTAATACTTCGCTGAGTTTCCTCATAAAATAGTTTGATAATAACGGCCTCAGTAGTTTTAGGATTATTCTTGCGTATTTCTAGCACTTTTAATTTCTCTATGAGCGATAAGTGATAGTTTTTTTGAGTGGTACATTTTTTTTCTTAGAAATCATTTAGGAATTAATTTTTAATAAAAATTTTATTTAATATATTTGGTTGAATAACATTAAATAAATGCATTATAGAAGCTATATTCGAATTACTGCGTGAGTCAATTATCCAAAAAAGTAGTTTCTGATGTTTTCAAAACGGTCACTTTTGCATTTGTGATGAAAAATTAAGCAAAAATCAGCCTAAATTCTTACTCTGACTACCCTTTAACTAAATTATAAATTCTAGATCTTGTTTTTATTGACCAATCAGAGCGTATCTTCCCGGACATCCGGCGGATAGGTGAAGGTTTTGAGCAAAAAAACTTTCACCTATCCGCCGGACCCTGCTGTAGTTCATTTAAAAATCTGATTTTTCGGAAAAATTTTTTAGGGTTTGAGGAGTAAAAAGTTTGTGCTTATATGGAAACATGTACAAGGTAAGTTATATATGATATAACCCTGTTGAAAAAATACAGGAAAAATATAGGAAGTCATAGAATGCAGGAACTCGCTAGACGACTTTTGAAATTCCTTATTTCAAATCGTCCTAAACTTTGACGTCCTGCCCAAAAGTGAATTCTGACATTCTCTGAAATTGGCATTAGGCTGTCTCAGGTCACTCACCTTTTTGATGTTCAGTCCGAAACTTCAAAATCGAAAAAGTACATTTGGTCAATTCAGGGTCAACAAAAATTTTTGCTCGGAAATTTTTTTGTTGAAAAATTATTATTTTTTAATTATTCTGATGCAATCTGATAAAATCCAGAACACACGCGGAATGTTATCAAATCAGCACCGAGGGCAAAAAAGTCCCCGATAAACACGCCAATAATAACAGGCACAAAATTGTTTATATTTTTTTGATCTTCATTGGATATGATTATAGCGGAAATTTTGAGACTAATAAAAACTCAAAGCGAGCAAGTTTGAAAATATTTTTTGAGTTTTTAATCGGAAAAATGCAATTTTGATCATCAAATATTAAAGTTTTCTCGTGGTATTGCACTCCAAATTATCCCGAAAAGTACTAATTGATAACTTCAACTTTTTTTTCGAAGATTTCTGAGCTGGAACAGCCTAATAATTGGCATGTCATTTAAGTTAAAATATCGAAGTGTTATAAGCTAATTTGTTCCTCCAAATTAACTGCGGAACACGATGGCAGTACTTAAAATGGCTATTTTTTAACTTTGTTTTGGCCCAAATCAACAAAGGTGACAGCCTATTAATAATAGGCTATTATGCACCAAACAAAAAAGATTTTCGTGAGATTATTTTGAATATCTTTGTTTAATCTTCCATGTTTTGTAAATATTAGGTAGCTCCTACAAAAGTAATTTCAAATATGTTTTGTCCTAGATTTTGCTTTATCCTAAATTTTTTTGCAATTAAGGGGGTAGCGGTCGCAAAATGGTACTTTTGTACTCCACTTTACCGGAATACTAAGCTGCTTCGAAACTTTTGAGAAAAGCCATTTGGTAGATCTATCCTTAATCTACAAAAATAATTAATCAAAATAATTTTTGGCCGACCCTGGTGACCACAATGCAGCAAATTTTAGAACACCTAATCAACATTTAAAAATCTATCTCCTCCTGGAGCTCGCATACGATTTCACTCAAACTTGGCATGAACTGCGGAAAAACTTATGATTGTAATTTGATGGCGCGGATTTTTGAATTTCCAACTAGTTTTTTCAAGAACTGCGAAAAACCGCCTTATTTCAAGGTTTTCGCTATTTAAAATCTATCTCCTCCTAGATTACATTTCAGAATGCAGTATAAATTTGGGAAAAGATGGAGAAATATGTTTTTTGTTATTTTGATGGTGCAGAATTTAAAATGGTTTGTTGAATTCTAGAAAATCGCATTTTAGTAAACCGGAAGATGAAAACTCGAAAATAACCCCATAAAATTAAAGCTTGGATGATGCCGAGAAAAAAATTTGCTAACAGCTTTTTGATATTTTGAGTTTTTCTCGTCGAAAATTGGGTTTCAATGTTTTCCAAAAGATAATACTCAAAAAAATTCTCAAAAAATGAAAATTTCGAAATTTTTTTAAGAGCAATGACTTGCTATTTTCACACCCCGAAGTACCCTAAAAAGAGTACTATGAAGATAGACTTTCTCGGTAAACATGTTATGATACATGTTTACTGTGAAGGTCTTCTTCGTCTGTCATCTCCCTTATATATTCTGCGACTGTGATAAACACAAGGGATTACCATGAGATGTACACGGAATAAAAACACAGATATCTCTAGTTAATACTCGTTTATAGTACAACCGGTACCCCCTTAAAGCTGATTGTTTTTGTTTTACTTTCCGTGGTATCTAAATATCAGGGTGCTCTTCAAAAATTAATTATTTTGAATGTGTTTTTGTCCTGGATTTCAAATAAACATCCACATATTGAATTCAATTGAATTCAAAAAACAGAATTGTAAAGGATACCGTGAGGGATTTGGTAAAAAATAGATTTTGACGAAACTACAGGTTGAGTCTAGTAGTTAATTAATCCGGTGGTCAACCCTGTTAAACCTGATTTCTGACATTTTGAAATGTATCTCATGAGTAGAAAAAAGTTTAATTTGGATACAGATAAACTATATATTGCTCTGGCCAGGGATCGGATTTTTTGAAAATTTTACCAGGTTGAGTCAAAAAATTTTTTCGACTCAGTTCGGGTCGAAGGTCAGGTCGGGTCAAAGGTCAGGTCGGGTCGAAGGTCAGGTCGGGTAGAAGGTCAGGTCGGGTCGATCGGTTTCTAAACAACTTTAAAGTACAAACAAACTTCTTTGGGAAAGAATCATTTCATCATATCACCCAATTGTGTTTTGCGTTGAATCATGCGATTGAGTACAAATATTTGTTACTGCTTAAGGGTATGGTGGTTCCTACATTTTCTGCAGTTTTTTAGGTCAAAAAATGCACCAAATCAATCGTTTATGTTTTAAAAGCACAAAACAACCAAAATAAGAACGAAAAAAATTTCTGAATTTTTGCGTTTTTTTCGATTTTTTTTTTAAGTATTTTTCTCAAAATTATGTTAAAAAATAACGTTTGTGTCAATTTGAACACTAAAACTTCGAAATATTGGGTTGACGTAAGCCAACTTTCTCTTCAGTGTTTCCCCACTTTCTTTTGAGCTTACTTCGAAAAAATCGAAGCACATTTTTTTTTTTCGAAAATTTTTCTACGTGAACCTTGAAAAATTCATATTTTTTGTTTGGGGCCGAAATTTGACAAAACCCATGTACAAAGTTTCTGTTTGTTTAGAGCTAGCTTGTAAATTTTGAAATTTAGCAGGAGAAGATTTTCCGATGAAAAAAAGTCCAAAAACCGGTATTTTGGACCGGTTTTTTATGTATTCTAGGATAAATATAGCACTCATCGACAAAAGCGCCCTACAAAGTTTTGTATACTGATTATACAGGTTATGTTAAAATTTGGGTTTATTTTTAAATAAAACCTGGGAGGAGATAGATTTTCCGTTTTGGCTTAGGTGGCTCTTGTGCCGGAGTGTGGTTATACAAAAAAGTTTTGGCATATTTTTTTCGCAAGTTGAAGGCTAGTTCTACAAACTGGCTAATCTGAATTATATCCTCAAGGCCTTGTTTGGCTAATATTTCATCGAGAAAATGTCAAATTAGGAACCACCATACCCTTGAGGGTATCCCGGTCCCTAATTTGACATATTCTCGATAAAATATTAGCCAAACACTGCTTCGAGGATATTATTCAGATTAGCCAGTCTGTAGAACAGTCTTCAGCTTGCGTCAAAATGTGCCAAAACTTTTGTTGCTTACACTCCGTGACACATAAGCGAAACAAAAGACATAACGCAAAACGGAAAATCTATCTTTCTCCCAGGTTTTATTTATAAAAAAACCTCATTTTAATACAACCTGTATAATTACTATTCAAAACTTTACAGTGGCGTTTTTGTCGATAAGTGCTATATTTTTTCTAGAACATGCAAAAAACCACCGTTTATTTGGACATTACGCCTCGAAAAATCTATTAGGTTAAATTTGCAATTAGCTCAAAATTTTGCAAAAGCGAGTTCAAAACAAATAAAAACTTTACAGTGGCGTTTTTATGCAATTTCGACCCGAAACACAAATATGAATTTTTCAAGGTCAAGTGGAAAAATTCCGAAAAAAATGTGCTTCGATTTTTTCGAAAGTGGGCTCAAAAAGAAAGCTGGGAAAACACTGAAGAGAAAGTTTGGCTTACGTCAACCCGATATTTTGAAGTTTTAGTGCGTCAAATTGACACAAACGTTATTTTTGAACATAATTTTGAGAAAAATACTTAGAAAAAAACCGAAAAAACGCAAAATTTCGAAAAAATTTTGTTGTTCATTCGGGTTGTTTCATGCGTTCAAAACATAAACAATTTATTTGGTGCATTTTTATGACATAATAACTGCAGAAAATTTAGGAACCGGGATACCCTTAATAACAGAATAAGTTAAAAGTTTTTTTTAATGCTTACTACTAGAGTAAAAGCAACTATAAACTTATATGCGAAATTATCGAAACGTGATGGTGAATTAAACATGTCAGTAAGTGTGATACAAATACTATACTAATGTATGTATTTTCGATAAAAAATCCAAATAATGAATCATTAACGAGTTCGGTTCACACCAAAGAACAAACTTTGTTTCATTGTTATCAGGCGCCATCAATCTTTTGTTCTTCAAAAGTGAGACGCGCGATAATCCAAATCTTGGGCTCGGACCTTCGGACCAGTCGAGCTCTCAGAATAACAAGTATATAAACTCCGACTAACCTAGGTGATACATAGATAGGACTCGAAATCTGAATTCGAACTAATCAAAAAAAGAATTATAAAAAAAGGATTCGAGTCCTATTCTGCTTAATGTATTGCTTAGAAGGTTCCTTGGCAAGTTACAACTTTTCAGTCTCAATATTTTTTAACCTGTGCAGCTTATGACATAAAGCATAAGTCTGATACAAATTTGTTAGACTGTACTTTGGTGAACAAATCTTTTCAATAAAGTTTTAAAATTATCGAAAAACCACCTTATATAAGATACAATTTTCCTGTTCAGAAGAAATAAAATGATATTAAAATATTTTTATTTTTGACTATTATTCAAAATTAATTGACGTCTTAAAGTTGGTGACCATTCACCACGAACCCCTTAATAAATAGCTCCGTCTATTACATAAGGCTTCACATGTTTAATTCGCGATCACGTTCTAATAATTTTGCATATAAGTTTATAGTTGCGCTTATTCTAATAGTCAAACTGTACATAACAAAACACTGTATAGGTGGATGTTTTACAATTATCGTTGCAATTAATCACACAACTAACGATATTTCTATAATTATGTAGTCAAAACAACAGAGAAATTCCCAAATTGTATGATAATTAGGATAGACGCGATTGAAGCATTTTCATGTTATAGCGTAACGCGCAGTAATACATAGGATACACGAGGTAGAACTCAACGGGTCGTTAACCCAACAGGTCGTTAGAAACTAGTTAGCTAGTTAATCGACCGAGTAGTTGAATTCTACGAGTCGTCGACTTTAGGTATAGAAACCAACAAGTCGTAGAACTCAGAGTGTTCAACAACGTCGTGTATGCTAGTGTACGAGCCTTGCATAAGTGGGACTACTACACTAGATTCTAAGATTGCTTACGGGCAATGAAAGGCAAGATAGGGCAATCAACTTTGTAATCCTTAAATATCAAGATAAACTCGGCAACCGAGATAATAGTATATTCGAGTAAGTACAGAGATAGATTATTGAGACTGTTTGAATGAACTAAATAAAAATAGGTTACGTATATCAAATACAAAGTATTGTGTCAATCATCGCAGGATAAGCATTCAAGCAAACTATAGCAGAAGTTCACTCAGAAAGCTTATCAAACCAGACTTGAAAGTCTTAACAAAAAGGTCGTTAAGTCTAAACACTTGCTACAGACGTAGCGTTCAGTTAGACTTTACTCATATTGTTACGTAGCTATCAGATAAAAAAGGCAGTGGGTAGTATTTGTTTCGGGCAAAAATTTTTTTAGTTTTTTTTTTGAAAATTTTTGGTTCTTCTTTTTGATTGGCCAAAATTTTTTTTATAGTTTATGCTGTTTTGACAATCGTATAGTTTGAGAAATTTGCGATTAAGGTTCATAACATGGAATTCCCAAATTATGCGCGGAAACATGTTTTTTGGGGCTCTGAAAAGCGTAAAAAACCCTAAAAAACGTTTATTTTTAAACAAATCAAATTGAAGGAACCTTTGCAAAAAATCGTTGGAGGCGTTTTTTATTATTTTAAGTTACGTCATTTGAGAACATAAAAACATCAAAAAAACCACCTAAAAGTAATTTTTTTTTATTTGGAAATCCAATATTTCCGTTTTTGACCTTTGTTGGCGCTAGGATGTCTGATGCCGTGCAAATTTTCATGCTGGAAAAATTTCAGATTATACATTTTACGTGAAATTTTATGCTGATGACGAATAGGGGATTATTTTCTTTTTAGATTTTGCAGTTTTAGCTCGATTTAGATTGTTTGAAATTTCAACCAATCAAAATCGAGAATTTCATCTGTCTCATAACACTCAGTTTTTTCTTCAGATTTCAAATATAAATATCAATTTATGTTGATCATCAAATTTTGTCGTTTTTTGAATTTGAAAATTTTTAAAAACGCTAAAATCTGGAAATTTAGGAGTTTTTAGGATTTAGCTCTTCCAAACTAACTCCTGCAGACTTTTTATTTGTTCAAATAATAGTTAAAAATTTGTTTTATAGATTAAGCAGCATTTGAAAAAAAAATAAGGGCATAAAGGTTAGGTGACATGTCTTTTCAAATGTAAAAATCTGATATTTTCATATTTTTTCAAAATGTTTGCTTTATAGCGCCAAATGTTCAATTTTTTTATTTATATACTGAAATATTCAAGCTTAAATAAATTTGAATCTTTTGGAAGACGAATAAGCCAGAATATCCAGATTTTTTATTCAAAATTATGAAAACAAATATAAAATTTGTTTTTTTAGCTTTTAATATATTTTAACAGATAATTTGACCTCAGGTCGTGCAAATTTTTACGCTTCAAAAATTTCAGATTAAACATCGTACGTGAAATTTTGAGTTGATGACGAATATAAAATACATTTTTAAAATTTTGGAAGTTTAAGCTCGATTTTTATTGGTTGAAATTATAACTTATTAGAATAGAGACTTTCAATGTCTTATAAAACTCTGTTTTTTTCGTGATTTGAAACATGTACATATCAATTCATGTTTGTCAACAAGTTTTGTCTTTTTTTGCAGTTAAAAATTGTCAAAATCACAAAAATTTGGTAATTTTTGATGTTGTTCGGCTGTTGCTTATTAAATTTCCATTACTTACAATTTTTTATAGGTTTGAAAAATATTTCAAAAAAACTGCAAAAATAATATAGAAAAATTAAAAAGATATTGAGTTGACAATCGCGTTCACACTAATGATAATAACGAAATTTCTGAAATCATTCAAAGCGCAAAAATACTTAAGAAGTGTCAAGAATTGCCTTAATTGAGCAACAATTACAAGCAATTATAATAAAATGATTAATTTATAATATAAATAACATTAGAAATTATGTTGAGTTCTTTTTCGGGTCGGGTCGCGCGGACCCGACTTGACCTAGATTCTAGGTCGAAAATTTTCGCCCCGATTCGCCCTAGTTTTTAGGTCAAAAATTTTCGACCCAACTTGACCTGGTTTCCAGGTCAACATTTTCGACCCAGAGAACTCTTTTCCCTGTGATATCTATAAATTTTCGGAATATTTACAAAATAATAATATAATGATCGATTTATAGTATAAACTACATAAAAAATGTGTTTTTTTAGAAAAATTTCTGCGGGTCGAAAGGTCGACTACTTTTCCAGGTCGGGTCGGCACCGACCTGACCCGACCTGCGTTCCGGTCGAAATTTTCAACCCGGAAAAATCCGATCCCAGCCTCTGGCCTTTACAGCCCGTTTTAAAATATTGTCAAGTCCCTAAATCTTTACCTACGCATTTTATGACTGATTTATAAAAAGCCCCAAATTTTTTTGGTTGACTTTTTTTTCCCTATCTTTTGCTATGAAAATTTCGTAGGCGTTAAAACCTCTCTTATTAACAAATAAAAAAGTATACATTGACGATTTGAAATAGGGAATTTCAAAATCAATAAAAAATCGGTTTTAATGTGTTCAAGCTATCTTGTAGAGAATTTTTTTTGGTCATTTTAAGACCTAGAATTTTTTTATGAAAAATTTTCAAAACAATTGGATTTTAAGGTCAATTTTTTGTGATTTTACAGGTAGTATTTGATCCAGTTCTAGCGAAGCCGTATGAAGTGCTAGAATGCTGATTTTTTGGCCAGTGAAATAAGCGTTTTTCGGTTACTGTTTTTTTGATTGAGGGTCGGCGACCAATATTTGACCTTAATGACCGGTCAAAGTTCAAGGTCAATCTCAAATTTTTTGTTACAGTTTTTGCTCTCTAGCGACTTTTCAGTACATTATCGACCCATAGTTGCTAATACGTTCATCAGAAAGTCGACCCTTCCGATTCTTTTGGGGGTACTGACAAGTCTTACGATGAACTTGAGATTGACCTTGAACTTTGACCGGTCATTAGAGGTCAAATATTGGTCGCCGACCCTCAATCAAAAAACGGGTAACGAAAAAACGCTTAATTTTCACTGGCCAAAAATCAGCTTCTAGCACTTCATCAGCTTCGCTCAGAACTGGATCACATACTACCTGTAAAATAACAAAAAATTGACCTTAATCGATTTTTTTTTAATTTTTCATAAAAAAAAAAATCCTAGGTCTTAAAATGACCAGAAAAAAATTTTCTACAAGATAGCTTGAACACATTAAAACCGATTTTTTTATTTTCGAATTTCCTTATTTCAAATCGTCATTGTAATTGAATTGAAATATGGGTGTGTTGATATCACAAACTTTGTCAGAAATACACTTTCATAATTCTATAGAAGTGAATGCAAAAATAAAATTTTCAAAACATTTGGAACATCTAGAAATTTTCATTGAAAATATTAAATATTTTCCGCCTACACATTTGTCTATAGTTAAAGATAGGCTTTTTAAAAAAGTCGACCAAAAAAATTATCGATGAAAATGGTATACCCCCCCCCCAAAAATCATTAAACTGGAATGACATTTTTTCAGCATTTGGTTATTACTAAAACATCGCTAATTTGCTTACATTTCCCTGTCTGTGTTCACAGACTATTAAATATTATTGAATTGGGTTGACACTGCAAACTTGGAAGTAATGGAAATTTTATGTCTAGAAATTGGAAAAATGGCTAATTTCATATCTCGCATTCTTTTTCGTCAAATGTTTAGGTATTACGAAAACCCGAAGAAATAAGTTAACTCGTAGACTTCATACATGAATCTGTACCCAGACTCGATTATACTTATAAATCGAGCACATAATTAGCAAAGTTTCATTATCAACATAAATTTTTTCAATAACTTAAAATAATATTCAGCCAATTTGCTATACAATTGAAAAAAAATTTTTAAACGAATAAAAGGCATTTAATGAGGATAAGAAAAACAAAAGTTGCGAAAATTACACACAAAAGTGCAATAATAAGATGAAATTAAACCTCAATTTATATTTGAAACTACCTCATATAAAACTTCAAGTGATTTTCTATCGCTTGTCTAAAAAATTATATGTTTTCTAACAAATTCTCTAGTAAAATGACTCTTAAGTTTTTGTGGAATATTTATTTCTCGTGATAAGAAAGATATACTCTCTTCTTTCTTTCGCCTACGCATTCTTATGTCATCAGTATTTCGGAAGTTTTGACTTCTAGAAATGCTCTATTTAAACCGGAGGCCATACTGTAATGCAATAAAAGTCTTAGAAATTCGTTACGATTCTTTTAAGGGGTCTTCCACGTGATTTGAGTACTTTTGAAAAAAGGGCATAGTACAGTAATTTGAAAAAGTACTCAAAATACGTCAAAAAAATTTCAGGGTCAACTTCAAACGTTTTTAAGACTTTTTTCTCATTACACCAAAGTCCGAAATAAAATCACGTGACAAAAATAATTCAAGAATAAGGTTTGAAATATGTCATAGATCAATCCTAATTTCTCGAATAATAGATCACGTGACGTGTTTGGAAATATTATTATGTTCAAAACTCTTAAATTAGGTGTTTATTGGCCCAAAAATTTTCGGCGTAATTTGATCACTATTTTTTTACTTGAACCAAAACCTTATTTCCTAATTTGAAGGTCACGTGATTGTTTTTGGACTTTGATGTAATTAAAAAAAGTCTTAAAAACTTCTAAAGAACCTTTTCACTTTTTTCAAAAAGTGATTCAGGCAATTAAAAAAAAAAAGTACTATTTTTGCCGACCTTCTTTCTTGAATATACGGTCACGTGATCATTTTCGGGCTATGGTGTAATGAAAAAAATCTTAGAATTTGTTTCTGATCCCGCTCAGAGGCTTTTTTTGATGATTTAATTTNTTTTTTGCAAAAAATAAGTACTGTAATACAGTTAAAATTTTCAAAAAAAAAACGCACAAACGTCATTTTGTTTCAAAGTTAATCGATAACTTTATAACTGATCTTGTCATTAATGATGAAGCGTCGTAAAATGCGATTAAATGGTGTATGGCGACGCGTCGTCAGAAATCGAGTCTACGAGTTAATTATGCTAAAAATTCAAGTCAGTGTATTAATTTCCATCAACGGTTTAACTGTTTTCCACTAAAATTATCCTACACAATAAGAATTTCAGCTTTCTGGCGGAGCTTTCGAGTTCCAGGAGAAATTTCAGAAGTGTTTGAATTTACATAGAAATAATTCAACTGCCTAGCAAAACTAATGTACCTGAAACATTTTGAATTCAATTCAGCAACTTTCGAATGTCGAACAACAGCAAAAGATCTCATGGCATGAACTTAAATCCGATCATAATATGAATTTATATAGTAACTTGTCAAAAATAACTGCACAAACGCCTTAATTTGCAAATAATGATATATTTTGTAATAAAATATCCTTTATGAATATCAATATGAAGTCACTCTTTTATCTGAAGGGTGTTCAAACCGTTTACATTTCGGCTTTTGAAAACGAACCATTAGATTTATTTCTTAGATAGCTCGAACTGACCATAAATATTTGGAGAAAAATTAAACTAAAAAGATTGTCCGAATCGGACCATTTTTTTAAAAACTTTTGAGATGATAAAAATGTTTCATTGTAAGTTTTTGAAAACTTCCGATTTGGATCATTTCCTCCTAATATATCGGGAGACCACACAGTGAGGTCATGTTGAGTTGTTCAAAAACTAAATTGAATAAGTCGTTTCAAAAACCCGAAATGTAAACAGTTCGGAAACATGGCTGTAAAAAGTAATTTCGACCACCGTGAAATTTTGAAACGACGAGATATCTAGGTTGATTCAGATATGGCTCAAACCGTATGGGGACCAATTTATTACCTTTGGTCAAATTTAAAAGATCAATATTTATATGATAAAAAGCCCTTGAAAAACATATTTGTCAATTTTCTGTAACACCCTATTGTCAATAGGCTATTTGACACCCTATCTTTAAATTCGAGAGTGACTTCGGTTTGATTAATTAGTTTTGTTGCAACCAGGAAGAAATCTGCAATTGATTCAAAATTTTTAACAAAATAAAGGCGATGTACGTACTATGTTACATAGTCTATGTAGCTATATTCACAAATTTTAAAAAATTTCACTTGTTTTTGAAATGCAAATCATTTGATAGTCGTGCTGGAAACTTTTGTCTGAAATTAAAAAAATTGTTTGAACAGTTTATTTGTTACCAATTTGACAGACAATAATTGTATATTCCCGGACCACTTTCATTAAATAATTATTTCTGAAAAAAACTACTTTCATAACCTTCCGGATATTTTCGTTTACGGTCGGATCCTGTGAAAATTGAAAATATGATTGACGTCATAAAAACGAGCATCAGCTTATCAGAATTGTCGTCTATAATTTTCCAGTACCGTATAACATAGACCAAAAAGCGTATCAAGGTCACTAAAGCCATAACGAACATTATAACGCTATTTATCGTAACAAACCAGTTTGTTTCCAAGACATATTTGTCGACAAAGAAGTACTGGACAAATGCTTCTCCAGCGTCTTCGAGAAGAAAACCAAGCATGTCTCGCCAATATTTTAAGGCTTCGTAAGCGTTTTCATCTTGCAAATCACTGTCGGTGCCTTCTTGAGTAACTCTGCAAAAGGTTAAAAGGCTGTGGTGTACAACAAATAAGTTGACTTTAAATTTGAGCAATTAATTAACACCCTTACAACGCTAGTTATATCGAAAATGTTGCCCGTCACAATTAATTTTTTGATTCAAAACATAAAATGCGTCATAATAAGCTGCACTACTCGACAGTGAAATTACAACCTACGCACATTACTAAATTATTAATAAAATACATTATGTATTGTCAACTTAAGGATGTGGGTGTCGCTGATAAGACTGTTTTTTCGATAATTATAAAACTTTATTAACAAAAGATTTGAAGGTACAAAATTTTTTTAAGAAGTGCAGTCCAAAAACTTAAAATGTGCTAAAAAACAATTTTTTATTCATAAGAAACTGTTTTTGGTGTTTTTTGTAGTTTTTTAGAAGCCTTATTTGCAATTTTTGATATAATTTATAGGGCTCATCGTATGCCTATTTTTCAAGTCGATATGAAATCTAAGTTTGAATAAGCCCTACCACTCGCGCAGTGCACGTGTCCGATACTTAACTCTGATTGGTTCAAACGAAATTGTCAAAGATTTTCTCAAAGTAAGAAAGTATCATAAAGCAAAAGAAAAGGAGATTTTGGAATATATAAATTAACATGTAATGGTACTCATTATGTAATATAATTGACCTTATTTTACGTGTATAGTTATATATCCCTGATAAGAGAAGAAATTAACTAATAAATACATTCGAGTTTTTTCTAAGTACAAAATGTTGGTCAACGAAGTTAAAGTTATTATAGTGCAAGCAAATATAAATATGTC
Source organism: Oikopleura vanhoeffeni (assembly GCA_004367855.1). Lineage (NCBI taxonomy): Eukaryota > Metazoa > Chordata > Appendicularia > Copelata > Oikopleuridae > Oikopleura > Oikopleura vanhoeffeni. The sequence goes on from SCLH01001677.1 coordinate 45,087, forward strand.
ACAAATATACATTATTTGTAAGTTGGTGTTGGTATCATGAATTTGAAATAACTGAGGATTTTTACGATTTTTGGTTTTGAACATAATATTAATTATTGATAAAAAGTATAAATAAGATAAGATAAGAGTAGAATGGTCTTTGTCTTTTTTTTTCTTCCTGGTGTCTTTTTGAAATATTTTAAGTATTTTAGCTTTTTTTGAAGTCGCGATTCCATCACATCAGATCAGTCCCCCCTTCTCATTGGTCGATATGTCATCAGTTCTTTGTCTAGCGCCACCTATGATTTTTAAGCGAAAAGTGTGAGTTTTCGTTTATTTATTTTTATTGTATGACTCATTTGTTACTTTTTATGGCTGGTATAAAAGATTTTTATTATAACAACCTTTTAATTCATAAATATTGAATAGCCTTTTTAATCGTCATTTATATTGTGACTTTTATGATTACTCTAGATCTGAATTTATCATTAAATATCCAGCTAAATAAATTACTGCTTACCCGGTCTGTATTTTCATCGTTTTTTTTAAATTTTAATGATGTGTACTGTATGCGACTATTATTTATTTATTCATTTATTCACCCCTCAAACCTACACCCTTACTATTTTTGATTACCAACACCCGCCCCTTAATTGCCCCTTTTTTAATTTTTGACGTTTTTCTTTTAAACATACCCCCTTATAAAATACTAACGAACCCCAAATTACGCGTCCCAAACGGCCGTAAAAAGTCGCCTCACCCACCCCCTTTAGGAGATATCCGACGCGTTTTACTAATTTTTAAACGTTTGTCCTGAGCTAACTAAACTCGTATAAACTGCCAACTCTGAATTCCGAGTCCGGTTGTTGTACCGGTCCAAAAAGTCATTTTTATGAAACAACTACATCTAACCCATTAATAACAAATTTTTTTGAGGACTAACTTAAATTTTTTGTTTGAAAAATTTGCCAGCCTGTTTTTCATTAAATTTAACAAACTTACCAAAAAATTGGTGTTTTAGCACATAACTATGCATCTAGTCGACGAACATCATTGTTTCTTTAAAAAAGCACTAGTTTGAAAGTGTGTATAGCGAACAGCACTAGCATTTTTTAGAATATCTCTGATAGTAAGTCTTTAAGCTTCCAAAATAAAAATTGAAGAAAAATTAGTCAGATTCAATATCTAGATCACGGGATACAGCTAATTACTTGGAAAAATGCTTAGAAAAAATGCATAAATTTGGCGAAATTCGAAAATAATTTTTATCAAAATTTAAATTTTTTGTGTTTTTTGTAAACAAAAATAAAAAATGCAGCTAAAATCAGGTTTTTATCATTTCTGACTCAGTTCTGAGTCTCGAGATATCTAAGATTATACTCACGTATCCCGTAGAACTTTGACTTCAGAGACCTAAAGAATCGTGTGCTGTGATTGGTCAATACGTATTGACTTTTGTGTATTGACCAATCAAATCACGCGATTCTTTAGGTCTCTGACGTAAAAGTTCTACGGGACACGTAAGTATAATCTGATATGGCCATCGTCGAATACCCCCTTCAAATCAAAATAATTTAGTCGTTGGTTGTAATTTTACTGTTAAGAAGTCGGTGTTATTATGACGAATGTCATGTTTTGAAGCTAGTAGGCAGTGACTTTCAGCCGCCCGTTAGTCTGTGTAGAGCCAGATTGACTTTAAACGGGTTTTTCGACTCTTATACATAATGGGATCATCGTCGACCAAGTAAACGATCCATTTTTATGCCAAAAATTATTTGTGCGTTTATTTTGGGAATAACAGTACTTAATTACAGTAATTATTTTTGCAAAAAAATCTCAAATCTCCCCAAAACATATTTGAGCCTAATCTAAAGAAAAAAATAAGACTTTTCTTCTATTACGGTAAAGTCGAATCTGCTTCGGAACGTATAATATTGAATAGAAGCCTATACAAAATTGATGATGTTGAGTCTTCAAGTCTCTAGAGTGCGCTTTGCGCTAATTGGCTAACGAATTACGCTTCACTCAGGCTTAATACCTCATATGATTTCATCGTTCAAATAATATCGTTTATTTTGAACTTTTGAACATTTTTTTAATCATTAGCGAGATAATTTTCTGAATTTTCACACCGTAGACTTAATTGGGTGGGTCCCTTAATGAACACCCATAGATTATTGGCATTTAATAATCTGACTCCACAGAGACTTACCCGAGTTTAATAAATTTGAAGGAATTTAAATAAAACCTTTCTTTTAATTTTATGGCAAAAGTGATCTCGAAAAGTATATATAATAATACTTGATGCTCATTCTAAATTTTGTCGCTAGACATTAAATCTCTATATCCCAGCGTTAATGTGAATCGAGTTTCAAGTTTGATTTTATATTTAATATACAAAAATCCTAAAAAATACTTTCCAGAAGAATTCCAGGGTATTTCGCCAACTTGATGGTCTTTCAATGGGAAGCTGTTTATCAAGCATAATTTCAAATTTGGTTGTTCATATGCTTGAAGAATCACTAATACCAAAATTTGAAAAAAGTGGTGACGTCATAACATGGCTGAGATACGCCGACGACTGTTGTGTTATTTTGAAAAAGGGTAGTTTTTAATAAAGTTTTCGATAAAATTAATAAATGAGATCACAATTTATTTCTCACGTATGAAAACATGACAGAAAACAGTTTGATTTTTTTAGATTGTGAAATTTTAATTGAAAATGAAAAAATAAAATTTAAAATTTATCGTAAATTCGGTGAAAAAACTATTTTTCTAAATTACCAAATAGCCGTCTCCCCTAAAAGTATTTTATTTCGAATATTTTCACACAGTTTCATAACGTTTCGGAGTCCAGTTCAAACGAACTTTATCTCATGAAAGGGTTAAAAAAAGTTAAAACTATTTTTTTGAGATACCAATACCCAAAATATTTACTTGACTTTCCATAAAGTCAAAAAATGAGTAATTCTCGATCACAATTTTTTTTTTATTCTTCCATTTCCACCACCAGGTGTACGGTGGAAAGGTTAATAGTTTTCGTATGTGGACATTAGTTTTTGGCCAACTGAAGCTGATTATACTTTTTGACAGTAGAGCCCAATTTCCAGCCTACTACGGTCTCTATGTCAACCGACAAAGTAAGTGAACTCCATTTATTGTTCACAATTCGGATTTTTATATCTCTCTTTTTTACCCATGTAGACGCGTTAGTACAGCCACAAATATGAACAAAGCTGGCAGATGTAAACAAACATTTTCTCTCGCCGCACTCTTTTTTACGTCGGTGTTAAAGAAAGGAGCAGATTTTAAAAGTGTGCTCTAGACTATATTAACTAAGTAAATAGAAGTTATTTTTAAAGATATGTACAGTAATGTGTGTTTTTTACCTGCGATGAAAATTGTCATTGGTTATTATCTGTTTTCGCCTATTAATAAATTAAAATTAGTTTGGATTTTACTTGGAAATCTGTATATTCTATTGCCCGATGTCATCGCGGTTTGTAAAATATTAATCCCTAGTTAATCCATCTTTTCATTGGCCGTATATTTCTCCTAAATGACATTTCATTTGCTATTGTAAACACCATTACTCGTACAATTAATCTATAATTTGTGGATTAAAAATTAAACTTCGATAAAATAAAAACAGAATAATATTAATGGACCGGAACAATTCCGATGATTATTTTTGCAATCCAGCGACATGTCACATTTAAAGATAAAGTTGACTAGGGATGATGTACAGGACACTCAACTTTAATGATCGACGCTGTCGATCAGATAATACACACGCAAGATTTTAATTCCCGTATGTGTCTTTGGTGCGCCCCATCCCGTCGGGCCGCTAATGGTTCCTTTAATCGTCTAACTTTCAGGACCTAATCATCTGTATGTAATGACCAACTGAACACATTTGATCGATCGACTATTGATATATTGTACGCTTTCGTCCCGTTTTTTTCTTCGATAAATTTTTACCTGTATATATCAGTATAGTTTTGGCAGAAAAAATTTATAATCATTCAACAAATAAGACGTTGTGCAGGATGATACAAAAATTTACAGACTTTTTTAATCAATTCAACAATAGCCAAAAACTGATCACTGTGACCCCGTATATTTAAGGCATATAATGTTTGGTAAAAGTAGTACTCGTTTTTTTTTTTCAACGAAATCTGCTTCCAGATCTTAATTTTTGAAACAAGGTGAATGTGCGTAGCTTAGAAGTTTTTAAGTACATCTTTTTCCCCATACATAAACCACAGGTCTAAAGCGTATCTCCGTGACTCTTCAATTAGTAAATAAGGGTTTTGGTGTGCAGTAAGAAACTAGTTGCAATCAAATTATCCGTCCTGATTTTTTTGGGCAAATTAAGTACTAATTCAAGAGTCTTTGAACTAATATTCATTTTGTCCAAAAACGTCCACGTGATCACTGTATTTTTCCAAGTAATAAGGATTTACTGACACTATTCATAAACTCTCTTAACTTTTTGATTCTTATGTCACGTCAGATTTTTTATCGGGATCCTTTTGATGTTAATGTGTAAAATAAGTCTTACAAAAACGTTTTGCAAGTCTGTACCCTTTCGAAATTTTTTTTCTGGATCTGTATTATTTTGGAGTACGCTTTTCAGAATACACTGTACTCCAGGTGGGTCGCGCGTATGTCTGGAAAAGTTGAACCGCCTAAAAAACCCCTAACTATAACGCCCGTAATTTACAACTATATATCGCGTTACTTTTCCATACTATACTATCGTTCGTACTTTCTGAGAAGAATGTGGCTCTGATTGGTCAATTTGTACAAGTATCTAGAGTTAACATTGCGTTAAAATATGGTCTCAATGCTATGCAATTTCTTGGTGTATTTAAGGTGTATTTCTGACATATTTTCTAGACACAGTAATTTCTAGTGTATGTACTACTCTAATTTCTGATTGTCATGCAAAAAAATTGAAAATAAAGCTAAATTTATAAAAAAACATGAATTCAAAGATAGTTTTCAAGGAAAAAATAGACTCTATCGCTAACAACATATCATTTATCGGTCGAAGCGCCAGAAGTTAAATGGTTCTTGAAGTCTCGCTGAGAAAAATTTCCTAACGCTTCCCTTAGATAGATATTATCAAAGCAATTTTTTCTCTTGAAACTACTCAAGCGGATATAACAGACACGCACTCTCCTATACAGAATTAATATAACCTACGTCTATAGTTTATTCGCGACTTTTCTTAGAATGGGCAAGAATCGGGTATATTTTAATGTTCCGACTTCATTAAGAGAATACAATTGGCTACTGATATCCAGAATAAAATGGTCTGTGTAATCTATAACAGAATTATGGTCCCGCTCTTGATTCGATACAATTACTCGTGATATTTCTTTTTTGCTGGTCTAAAAACGCCCAATCTTTTGCCTACTAACATATACTGCTGCGCCACGCCAGGAAGGCAAATAATTTCTTTATTTTTTCAAATGCGTAGGTTTCGGCGGGAGGCTTACGTTAGCGTTTTTTCGGCGGTTCCAACTATACGCCGTACAACTATACGCCCGCACTCCGCCTGGTTATGTTTTTTTTCAAAGTTACCTCCCAAATCACGTGGACAGAAACCCTTAATTAGAAGGAATCGTTCGAATTTCTAAGACTTCTAATTGGCATAAACAGTATGGGCTCTCTCGGTTCTCAAACACAAATCGAGCCATTTCTCAGAAGTCCTCACTTCCGAAATGACGATGATCTACACGATAGAATGCCGTAGGCCGAGATACAAACGAGAGAGAATCACGAAGGTAAATACATTCTCACTATTAACATTTTGATGTACTTCATTTTTTACATGAGAATGATGATAATAAACATGAATTCTTTGTTGTGCAATGCCATTCATAATCTTCAATTTGACGGTTTTAATATTTTAAATTTGAAAATGGTCCACACAATTAACCCTTTATAAGTTTGTGTTATTACTTGGCACTTGTTTGTTGATGATTATCCGGTGCGACGAAAAATGAGGAATTCTTTAATTTTATTCCTTTCATTTGGAAGTAACTTTTGTTATAAAGTTTTTTTAACCAAATTGGTTTCTTATAGGACTGTAGAGAATTCTGTTGGAAAATATATTATTTATTATAGAGATCTGTTGATTGACGATATTCTCGGTTATTATTATATACTTTATAATACTTAATTCAACAGCGCACGCATCGCGATGGCCGCAACAATGTTATTGGTTCCACCTACCGCGGAGTTAAACACAGCAAGAAGTAAGCAGAAGCGATTAAACTATTCGTGAAAAACCAATATCCTGAATGAATATCGACTGCGTTATCAGTTTTGCTATTTCTGATGGGATAGATGTTCCATTTAACGTCGAGTGCAAACTTGTACAATTGGATTCATAAGGCACCACTTTCAAACGAATTCAAGTCAAAAACAAATAAGGAAAGAGAAACAATTATTCAAGATAAACCTGACGTCGTCTGAACAAAAACAAATTATCTTAATGCCATCGCAACTAAAACTTGGTATCCATTTATACTCAATGTTTACACAGGTCTATAAAGTGGTTTTTAATAAATTCTTACTTTCTCGAAATTACTTTTCGAAATTTCTATTAATAATAAAAGCTTTGATCCAGACACACACATTTTATTTTATTACGTCTCTGAAATATATTTCTCGCAAATCTCCTAGTTATGTGTATTTTGAGACTTTTGTTGCCAGCAACATAGTTAGCTCCAGACATGGCGCAGAAAACTGTAAAAAATTCGTTAACTTGTTCAAGTCTAAACAAATTAAACAGTTCAATTATTAATCTTTTTAATTTTAACAAATGGTATCTATGTACCGTAGTGAAAATCGAAAATGGCTTGGATAAAAAAGAGGAGCTGGTTAACCAAGAGGAGATAGGGTGTAAAAAGCGGGAGCTGGGGTAACCAAACAGGAGATAAACTCACGTGACATAGATGCGTTCTTCCGAATTTGATTGAAATGTAACAATCTCTCTGGTTATACCTTGTAAATGGGTAAAGGGGAGAAATCGAGCAAACTCACGTCTCGTACATATCTTACTAATATTGTCATAAATCACCGATATCTACCTGATTGCGTAGTTTTCAATTAATCCAGCACCAGCACATATTTAATATTCATTTCGAACAAAAATTTTGTAAGGATAAAACGTTTTATTTATCATAAACTATTTACACAATCATAACGCACACGCTTTGATCTAACTCGGTCTTAGACTTGAATTAATCTGTTTACATTTATTTGCAGTTGATTCATGTTCACATTTTCTTTTGATGATAAAATTTCGCCTTGGCCGAAGGGACCACTCGAAGCTGGTAACTGCGTCTGTATCTTCAACACCCACCTAACTTAAAGGGGGATGGTCATGTCTGATTTTTTAATGAGCCTGCAGAGCGCAATCAGAATGCACCAAATTGCTTCGGGTATTGGTCAACACCAAATCTATTTCCGATCCAAATTCCACAAACGAATTTTTGGGTACCATTTTCTTCATTTTTGATTTTTCTTAATTATGATTTTTTTTTTGCCAGAATTTATTTTCTGCGCTTCAGATTATGCCACTAAACTTCAAAATATCGACTTGAACATATAGCCCAACTTTATGTTCAGAAATTTTTTTCTTGGAAATTTTCGCGAATTTTTTCGTTATTAGTGTTCTTTCCGAAATTTTCGAGCAGTTTTCTTTCCCTTGAAAAACCTCATATTTTTCAGTCTGCTCCTTATAAATTTGTTGAAAACTGTGCGCTACGATTCGTAGAAAAGCAAGCAAGGTGTACTTTTGTAAAAATTTTGGGTCTATTCTTTGCCCAATAAGTAATTACCTCGAATCGTATCAACTAACGATCTTAGTTTATTTTTGGTGCTCCTCGGCGGGCGTTTTTCTTCACGCATTATGCGTGAAGAACACCTACGTTTTTGAAATTTTCTTCACGCGCGTGAAGAAAACCTACGTCTTTTGAGAATTTACTTCACGCGCGTGAAGAAACCTACGTTTTTGAGAATTTTCTTCACGTGCGTGAAGAAAACCTATGTTTTTTCCAATTTTTTCTTTCACGCGCGTGAAGGAAAAACTGCGTTTTGAGTTTTTTTCTTCACGGCATTTCAAAAAATTTTGCAACTCACATTATGATTTATTAATGAATTTTCAAGTGTTAATTGTTAATTTAAATGCTAAACGGGTTACATTAGAGTTAGGTAAAATTGTGTCCTGTGTACACAGTACAAAATCATGACAAAAATTTTCCGATATGGATTTTGCCATGCCCAGTGTACACTGTAAAAACCTATGCAAAAAGCGTTTGTTGGGACATGCCTCAGCTAGTGGGTGCCGAAGCTGGGTGTTTGGAGGTGAAATGAAGGGTTGTGTTTTGCAGTTTTTCTGACAAATCGAAATTTTTCACTGATTCTATTTTTAAAACGTACATAAAAATAAAATAAAACTTTACCATCGAAAATATTTTTTATCTAGAAATTTTTAAAAAATGCGTGAAGCAAACTGGGATTTTCTTAACCGCAATTCAAAAAATGCGTGAACGAAACTGGGATTTTTTTCTTCACGGCAACACAATCGTAAAGAAAACTTGGGTTTTCTTAAACGTTAGAGGTACGGCTAGGAAGAGTTTGGCGTGCAATTAACGAAAAATTGCGTGAAGAAAACTGGGGTTTTTCTTCACGCAACGAAAATGCGTGTAGAAAACCTGGGGTTTTTCTTCACGCGATGCGAACTGCGTGAAAAGAAACTGGGGTTTTTTCTTCCGAGCGTTTGTATTGGAGGCTGCCATCAAAAATTGCGTGAAGAAAAACCAAACTGGGATTTTTTCTTCACGGTTGGCCGGTAGTCCAGGGCTAGGTGGGATGAATGAGGGGCCGGGTAGGAGTTGGGGGGTGCGGGGGAGCCACCGGGGCAAACGAAAATGCGTGAAAGAAAACTGGGGTTTTTCTTCACAGGGGGCAACGAAACTGCGGTGAAAAAACTGGGGTTTTTCCTTCAATGCAGAAAAGGCGTGAAGAACACGACCTTTACCTTTAATTATTTTACGTATTAGTCAACTTTTGACAAATTTCGATGTATGGTCTCGGAGGAGGAATACGATTTTGAAAATTTCGCGAAAGTTACCTCCTGTTTCCGACTATGTGACGATTGATGTCAGTCATCAAAATTTTAGTTTTTGACCTTTGATTTTCACAAGATTAAGGCTAGGTCTATCAATTGGCATTTTTGGGATTTTTGTTCAAGGTTAAGATTTTCTTGAAAATAGCTCTGCAAAAATTTCCAAATCAGACTGACTACCCCTTGTAAATGACGTTACTTGCGAAATTTTAAAATCTATCTCCTCCCAGACCATATATCGATTTTTTCGAGAAGAGTTGCGCGAAAATACGTGGAATGAGCAAAACTAAGATTTGTAGTTGACGGTTTTTTTCATTTCGATGACAGAATTTTCTTAGCGGTCCAACTAAACTGACGATTTTTGGCCGTTTTCATGATTTTTGCTTTAAAAATATATCTCCTCCGAGGTTTAGTTTCAAAATTTGGGCAAATTTTTTTAAATTACACCTTGTGGCATTTTAAAGGGTTGTAGTTTGCGTTTTTCCCATAAATTTTCGATGCTAGACTTGAAAATATGATTTTTTTGGCTCATTTTTCGAAAAAAATTCGAAAAACAGTGCTTCGATTTTTCGAAAAGTTAGGCTTCCCAAAAAGAAAGCCAGTAAAAACACTGATGAGAAAGTTGGGTTACGTCAAGTCGATATTTAAAGTTTTAAGGTGGTCAAATTCGAAATTTTTTTTGATGATTGGTTCCTAGTACACTTAATTTATCACCCCGTATAAAATTTTTGGAACAAATTTTAATGCCTCTAAGGCCCTTATTTAAAACTCAGACATGACCACCTCGCTAACTCGCCGTAGTGGGCCGCGACAATCTCTGACGCCTAGTGGTCTTCGAGCCATCCGTGGCTTTGCGTTTAAATCAAGCCATATAACCAAAGAATTCATTAATTAACAAATATTTTTTTCAATGATAATTCAATATTTTTCAAACAATTCTTGACTGTCTATAGAAACAATTTGTTCAAATAGTTTATAAAAGAGTATCAAAATGTGAAGAAGAAAATTAAAATTCTCTCATTTTTCGCCGATTCTCAAAAACAAGTGGCATAAATAAACGAAATATAGGCTTTATATTTGACATTTTCAAATTTGAACCAATATTAAACGTCGCCAATTTTGGGTATTGGGATCTGCAAAAAAATTTATTGTTTTTATTCATCGTTCTCATGTAAATGAGTCTTTTTTTGAATAATTAATTCTCGTGATAAAGTCACTCTCTTCTTTCTTCGCCTAACGCAGTTCTTCAATGTACATCATGTATTTCGAAAGTTTTTGACTTCTAGAAATGCCCTATTATAAACGGAGGCCATACTGTAAATGCAATAAAAGTCTATAGAAATTCGTTACGATTCTTTTAAGGGGTCTTCACGTGGATTGTGGTACTTTTGAAAACAAAAGCATAGTACAGTAATTGAAAAAGTACTCAAAATACGTCAAGAAAAATTCTCAGGTCAACTTCAAACGTTTTTAAGAACTTTTTTTCTCAGATATACAGCCAAAAGTCCGAATAAAATCACGTGACGAAGAAATATCTCAAGATAAGGTTGAATATATGTCATAAATCAATCCATAATTCATCGAAAAATAAGATACGTGACGCTTTGGAAATATTATTATGTTTTCAACACTCTTGAATTAGGTTTTACTTGGCCCAAAATTTTGCGCGTAATTTGATCACTATTTGTTTTACTTGAACCAAAACCTTATTTCCTAATTTGAAGGTCACGTGATCTGTTTTTAGACTTTGATGTAATAAAAAAAAAGTCTTAAAAACTTCTAAAACAAGACCTTCACTTTCTTTCAAAAATTGATTTCAAGCCAATTTGAAAAAAACAAAGTACTATTTCGCACGACCTTTCTTCATAAGAATATACGGTCACGTGATCATTTTGCGGCTATCGGTTATGGAATAGAAACCTTAGAATTGTTTTCTAGATCCGCTCAGAGCTTTTATTGATGATTTACATTTTTTTGCAAAAAATAAGTACTTGTAATACAGTTGAAATTTTCCAAAAAAAAACGCACAAACGTCATTATTGTCAAAGTTATCGATCAACTTGTATAACTGATTCTTTCATAATGATTAAGAGCGTCGTAAATGCGATTAAGGCCTTCGAGACACCGGATGGCTCCAAAGGACATACGGGAGTTTAAGGGAGTACTCCCTGGGAGTACTGGTCGCATTTTCCCCGGTCAAACAACAGGATTTTCAGAGTGGATTCAATGAAATCCTAAGATCAACACAAAACATAATGTTTAAGTGTAGGGATAATTAAACAAAAATTTTGCTCCCGAACAAATATATCGTAGGCTCTGATTGGCCTGACCAATCAACAGACGCGTTTTTTCCAAAAGTGACAAATTTTCAAAATGTATCTCCTCCCCTGAGTTTTCAAGAATAGAAGAACAACAATTAGAGTTTTTATTGACCCCAAAAAACCTTTGCAGAAGACCAAAGGTCAGTTTATCCATTAAAAATTTTCATCCGGCGCTTAAATGGGCAGAAAACTGTTTTTAAGCCTATTTAAAGGGTCCTGGGAAATACATCTCTTCCCTGAATTATCAAGCGCCGGAAAATTAAAACTGGTATGAATGAGTCAGCTTAAGGGTAGGGGTAGGGCATCAAGGGTCCATAATTTTCCTTGTTATTCCGAAACAAGCGATTTAATTTCTCGGAACTCAACGACATTTTGAGCAAAAACGATAGAACATTTATTTCAAAATCGCGATGAAACTAATTAATGAAAAGACTTCTGATTAACTTATTTTTGTCCATATTTTCATAAAAAAAAAACATTTCTAAAAATAATCTGAAAAAATTTCATAACTGAGTCTCTAAATGCGACCAGTACTCTCCTAAAGGGATTGAGGTTCTACATTTTTGTTAATGTCGTTCTTATTATATACAATATTAATCGGGTTTTGGGCATGCGCAAGCATATTTTCCAAATAGAACAATTTGTCCTTATCATCTGGGGGAGATGGTTTTTTTGTGATTAGGCGGTAGGCTGGTTGGTTTGTCTTGGCTCGGGAAGTTAAGGTTGCGGCGTAATCGTGAAAAAACACCTTCCCGAGTTTATTCCTCGAACGTTAAAATTGGAGAGATTTAGCTTGAGGTGCAAAAAATAAGTTGATTCCAAGCTTGGACACGTGCCTTCAGCTAGGCAACTTTAACACTTAGGCTCTAAAAATTCCTATGTGAATGAAAATATTGAAATTGAACACTTACCCTTAAATTCGTAACCTGTTAATTTTTGAAAAACTGGAAAAAAAGAAAAGATATTATGTCCATCCGATATTTCAATATATATGTATATTTTATATGTTATGATATTATGTATATATGTCTGTCGTTACTTCACGCCCAAAAAAATTGGCAGATAACCTGTACTTCAAAAATATGTGATGCCATAGAAAGTTTATTTTTACACCTTAAGCTTAATTCACTCAAATTATTAATTCGAGGAAGGCGTTTTTGTACGATACGCTCCTACGACCAACCCTAACACTCGCGAGGACGCACAGGCCCCCACCAGACTGACGCTAATCACAAATTCTATCAGCTCTGACCACGGTGTTGTTTCAATGCAAACTCCACCAATTTTCAAAAACTATTATTTATCTAATACTAAATCAATAAAAAACCGGTTACTATTGATTAAACAAGGCCAAAATTGTATTTTAAATAAGTATACAACAGATGTATGAACCAGAATGTTGAAGCATAATAAAAAATTCTCCGTAATTTATGCGGTGAACATTATTCGAGAAAAATTTTTTCAGAAATTAAAAGAAAATATTTTTTAAGCTCAAAACCATAAAGATTTCAGTTCAATTTCCAACATTAAGAAGTTTCATAAATTCCGTTCTTGGGCAGCCTAAATTACGCAGCTGAGAAAAGTATAGACCGGTACCGCCGGGGGCCCCCTTACTTGTAATCGAAATTTATTAGTGATAGCCAATCACTGATGAATGATCTTAGTAGCCTATTTCAGCCTGTATTACTCCAATTTAATCATAAGTTAAATCACTGCTATTAACTTTTATATGGTTGTAATTTAAAAATCATGTAATATTAAATAATTTATAATCTTGACATTTAATCTAACAGTCTGGCGTGTATATCGTGTTATTTTCCTTTTTATTGTCCGCAACAGTCAAATCTTTTTTATTATCGATGATTGCACAAAACAAATTCGTCGCCGGAAACCTAATAAATGCAAACAAAAAACAAGTGACAAAATTGATGTGTTACGTATCAATAACAGGAAAAGGTTCATAAAACAGTCGAAAAGTGAAATGAATCTCAATTGACCAGTCTTGATGCATCACTTCTCACATCAGATCGGACAGAAAAAGACATAGTGTTGCGGCACCGGAGAAGCTTCAATCTAGAGTAAGACATAAAAAACTAATCATCAACAGCTTTCCGGGGTGGAAAAGCAAGAAAAAATAGTAATTTTTTTAATAAAATTTTTTTTGCCATCGTGGTGGTCAAATATGCTGTTTAAAATTTCAACTTTTTTTATTTGAAGTTTTCATTATAAATATTAAATCATTGTTGATTTTCAATACCGGGAACTTTTCTAAAAACAAGAGAGATATAATTAAAGAAAAAGTTTCCAAAGAGATTTTTAAGATTTTTCCCAAAATTTTTGGCCTAAGTTTGGGATTTTTGAATCGAAAAAATTGTAGCTTGCAGCAGGCTGTTACAGTAATTTTTGTATTGTTTCTGTTGTCGTAACATTACGCGTGAATTGTAGGACGATAAAATTTAATTAAAATATACGGAAAATCTAGCACACTTTCCAAATTTTCATTTTAAACATTAAAACCTAAAAATTCACGCAAAATTCTCCGCATAATTTTTTTTCGATAATTTGCTTAGTTTTTAAGTTCTGCCTAGAAGTTCCGTTTTGTTTTGTACGTTTGTTTTTTAAAACCCCTGTTATAAAAGTCCAACATGATGTAAAGCATTTTAAAATGAATATATGGATAACCGGCCCTCAGAGTATAAATACTAACTATTTGAAAAAATGCGAAATTGAGCTTTGATTGGTTGAGATTCTTTCCCTAATCTGACCAATGAAATCGGGCCTATTCCTATTCTTCACGGTTTTGATTGGGTGCCTAATATCTTGGGCAGTTTGTTTGTACATTCAAATAGTTAGGATTTATACTGCTGAGGGCCGTGATCCTATGATCTGTGATCACAACGTTCATTTCACTACTTCCCTTTATTTCTATCTAGAGCTGATTGGCATTATAAAACAAAGTAACATCATCAACATTCATAGATTTTTTATACAAAAAACACAATGACAACAAATCCCAAACAAAATAATTAAATAAGGCAAAACTATGATATTTATTTTGTAAATGAAACAGAAAAAAAAATTCATCTAATTATAATATTCATTCTGAATATTGAATCATATTTAGATGAGTATAAAAGATAATTTCATTTATTACAGCTGTAATTTACAGCATCTTTTAAAAGTAGAGAATTCAATCTCAGAAAATATAAGACTCGAAAACTTCAAGTCTAGAATGTAAAAAAGTTAACATATAAAGTAAATACAGTTTTGGGCCTTAAGGGGGTACCTCGACGGTTTTTTTAATTCAAGTTTGGGACATAATAACTGCACCAAATAGCCTCAGGTTGGCCACAAAAAGCATTTTTGCTCTTATCATAAAAAAAATTGTCGAGATTTTTCTCAAAAATTTCGAGTTTTTTCAGATTTTTTTGGGAAAAAATACATAAACGTCAAATTTTAATGAAAAATTCTAAAAAAATAATTAAAAGTGAGTAGCAACTTTCACTTCAGTTTTGCAGTAGCTTCAATTTGAGGTACTTTTGGTAAAATCGGATGAAAATAAATTTCCAGAAACTCCAAAAATTGCACTTCCGGTTGAACTAACAATGCAATTTTCTATTAATAGGAGCAATGATTAAAAAAAATTTTACTGGAAATTGAGAATACATGTTTCCACGTTTATATTCAAATTTAAAAAAAAATGAATCGAGTCGTTTCGAGAAAATTTTGTTTCAGTTTAGAATTTTCACATTTTCTTGATTCTAGAATATAAGGGATCAAAATTTCAACCTGACGTAAGCAGATTTTTTGTTCAGTAGACTATGGAGCTTTCATTTGATGGTACTTTTAACTCAATACGATCAATTTTTTTTCTAGAAATCATGAAAATTGACTTCCGGCTGAATTAATCTGCAATTTTCTATAAATAGAGGAGCGATGTTTAAAAAAAAGTTTTCCACTAGAAATTGAGAAGACATATTTCTCCCAATATACCAAATTAAAAAAAATTGTATCGAAGTCGTTTTTGAGAAAACTGAGCTAGCAGCAATTCTAAAATATCATGAAATTTACGGTTTTTTATAATTCTTTGAACAGTCCGATCGAAATTTTCGCAAAATTATTTCCGATAACTGTCAAACGTTTTCGTGATAAAAGACATTGAAGTCAAAATCAGTGTTCTAGAACTCTACTCCCACTTGGTGCTGTGGTGCTCAAAAAACTCTGTTTTTTACTTTTGGTCTGGAGCAAAAAGATAGATCTTCAATTTTAGGCTTTTCAGAATTTCTATAACTTGCTTCGTTTTTCTTCTGAGCCCCGATCTAAAATCTACAAAACCATTGAGTACCCCCTTAAGTTTTTTATTTTTTTAAAAACTGCCCTTCTTGAGAAGAAATTTCGAAGAAATTTTTCATCGTTTTTAACGTTCAGCTGGGTCGTTTAGTTTTTATAAAATATGCCTCAGTGTGAATGCGTTCAAAGTAGTTTTTTAAAATTACTGGTTATAATTTTTGAAAAATGCGACTGTAGATGCTCGTAAACTAGTCTATCTTTTTTGAGCTGGTTTCAAATATTGGTATGAGTTGTCTCTTTTGACTTTTGCGAGACTTTTTTCAAACAAACCTGGCATAGTAAATGCATTCGGAAGTGTCGTAAACGGGAAGTTTTTCAGGTTTTGCAGAAAACGACTGAATAACTGACTAATATTAAAAGTTTTGATGGCGATATTCACATTGAAACTTGGTAAAATTTGTCGCATTTTTGAATTAATTGTTTACCAGTAATGTTTCGTATTGGCACAACTAATAATTAAGACAAAGTGTTGCGTCGATTTGGGTTAATTAGGTTTTTGCTAATTTTTTTTTTTTTTTTTTTTTTTTTTTCAAAACCCAGATCATTTCTGATCAAC